>KK121919.1:13335-27068 GCA_000611955.2 Stegodyphus mimosarum | reverse complement strand
CAGTGGCGAGAACGATAGAAGAACAATTAGGGCGATTGGTGGCACGCCCTGCTGCGTTCAAAGAAGAGGTGAAAGCTGACCAAGAATCCGTTTAAGAAAAGATGGAAGCTGGTCAAGAATCAGTTAACGAAAAGAAGGAAGCCTTTCAGGAAAAGACTGAAGCACGTAAAAAAGAAATTACCTGCATAATAGAAAACAAATTTGAGGCTATGCAAAACATAATAGTTGTGGGTGAAAAGAAATCTGGTCAAATTTAAGAAAAAGTTACATGGTATTTATCCCGTCTTCTTCGCATCATAAGCAGCGCAGCATCATCATAGCAGTGGTCAACACGCTCGATGCATAATCGAGAGGTCCGTGGTTCGATTCCCGGCGAAGGCGTTGCTCATTTTTCATGTCTCTTGCTTCGAAATAACCTAATGTCTCTACAAAGTTTCTGTCGTAGAACAACTACCTGATGACAGGGTTTCTGGGATCGCCAAAGAAGTTGATACCTTAAAGAAATTCGTAGCGACGGCAGTGAGCAATTCTGATGCTTTTAAATTTTTACCCATGCTTGCTCGTTCTTCCTGAAGTTATCCACATATGATGGAAGATCTCTTAGCAAGTGTGTAAGACACAATTTTGTATAGTGACGGACGCAAATGGGTGTGATTCCTAAGCTAAGATTTTTGATGTGGCCGCTTCTGTGAGAGCCAACGCAGCGGATATCCTTCAGAATCTTCTCGAAAAGACTAGATTCCGAAACTCTATCCGAGGCATTGTATCTGGGCTTTGGCAAGAAGTGTTAAACAATTACAGCAGGCTTCAATTAAAATCACATCAGCAGAAGCCTACCGAAACTCTTCAGGAACTTGCCACGGATGTTGAAAGGGTGTATCATCTTGCCTTTTCCGAACGCGGTTGTCTCTGCAGTACTACAGTAAGTAAATACAGAAAGCTCTACGAATGGCGGTCGTCAAGAATTTAAAAAGCGCTTTAGTGTACGCCATGAAATTCTAGGCAGCCGAGCAAGCAATTCGTAGAGAGCGCCACCCAATCAAAGCTGCTGAAGTCCAGGCGCCAGTGGATCAAGTGACTGCTTATCTAGACCAGGGCTTCTTAAACGTTTTTTCGTCGCGACCTCTTTTTATCCCTGAGATTTTTTTCGCGACCCCAGGACCCCATAATATTTGCGAAAATTTTGTAGGACCCTATAAGCATTGAGCAAATCCGACACACGTGTGTGAGACTGTCAATTTTTTCACTTGTAATGTAATATACTATTGCAGTTTTAGGTCATTAACTTTAATTTCTAATTTTAATGCATAGAAAATTGTGAAAATTTTAAATAAGTAACAGAGGAAATGACAGCGTTACGTGAGAAGCAAGTAAAATGAAAACGTTTATATTATAAAAAGAATGCGTCGAAACGTTTTCCTTTTTTCTTTGTCTGTATTGCCTTATCTTTATCTATTTACAGATACATCGTGTAAAAATATTTGGTAAATGCAAAATTATCAGCACAAGTTCATATTTTATAATTTATATACATATACACTCATGTCCATAAATTAAGGATAGTGCAAAATCAGGCAAAGGAAGAGTTAAAAGCAAAGCAAATTTGACTTATTTGTAAAGCTTATTTATTAAGCAAAAGGTAAGGAACAAAAAAAGATGCTATATGTTTGATATTATTAAAAAAATTAGCGATTTTGTCTCCCTGGAGCAAATTACAAAAAAAAAAAAACCTTTTTATAAAAAACCAATATTACATGGTATGGTATGATTATTAGTACATTGTATGTCTCCCGGACGATGCAATACAGTCCGTACAACGCCTAGGCATGCTGAGTATCAAATGATCGATCTGATCTTGGGGGATATTACACCACTCAAAAAGCAATGCTCTCCGAAGTTCCGGTAGACATGTAGGAGGAGGTTGACGGGCTGCAACTCGTCGGATAAGCATGTCCAACACATGCTCTACTGGATTCAAGTTCGGTGAGAATGCTGGCCAGTCCATACGGGTGATATCCTCCGATTGAAGGCATTCGCTTACGATGTTTGCACGGTGACGGACGGGCGTTGTCACCCATAAACACAAATTATGCGCCCATGGCGCCCCGAAACAAACGTACATGTTGTTCCAGTATGACGTTCCGATAGATTTGGCTTGTCATGGTTGCAATTTGAACGTGCAGGTCAGTTCTGCAACCCAGAATAATTCCATCCCAAACGAACACTCCTGCACCACCGTAACGATGTCGTTCAATGATGTTTTCTTCATGGTAACGGGTACCTGGAGCTCTCCCTATGAAAGTCCGGCGAGAATCAGACTGCAAGCTAAACCTGGACTCGTCGGTAAACATCACACGAGCCCACTGTTGCGGTGTCCACAATGCATGCTCTCTACTGCAGGCTAACCGCAGGCGACAGTGAGTTGCAGTAAGTGGAACGCATCTACGCATCTGACAGGTCTAGGAGCGTATAGACCAATTTTCCCTAAGCGTCTGTGCACGGTCTGTCTCGAAATTGTCGTACCAGTGACTGAAGAGAGCTGACGAGACAGGTCTGAGGCTGTGCTCCGCCTGTTTCTTTTGGCAGTAACGGCCAAATACCAGTCCTCATTCGGCGTTGTAACTCTGGGGCGACCTGTGCTGTAACGTCTAAATAACTGTAACGTATAAATAACACAACCAGGCACTTGTTTTCCCACTTAGTTAAAGGAAATTTCACCTCACACTGGCCTGGGCCAACTCGTCACACTTGTTACACACAAACGTTAATTAGGAATTAACTCCAGATGGGGTTAATTCCTAATTAACGTTCTCCTATGATGTACTTTATGTTTGTCTTCCTTAATCGAGTTCTTTGAGGTGCCAGTAATAGCTGGATAAAATTTCAGCTGAAACTGGCAATAAGTATAGTATCATAGTATCGTGGTAGAATTTGCATTTATTCAGATATTGACAGTTAGGGGAATGATGGTTTATAGGAAGTAGTTAAGTTTAACTGATATCATTATTTCTGAACATGAGAATCATCTGCAATTTTTTTCAAATGTAAATTTCTGGCTCGAGTGGTATTCAAAGGAGGTAGAAAGAAGAGAGTGTTTAAAAGAATGTTTTAGAGGGTGAAATCAGAGCTTGTTCTGCCTGCCTGAAGGCCACGTTGCTACTTTGATTCTCTTGCTAGTTATTCTGAGGCTTTGTGTTGTTCTCGCCATTAGACTTGTTACGCCGATCTTATTTATGTCAGAGCCAGCTGCGCTTATGTACTTGCGCAGCTGTTAGGCTGACTTACATGTCTCAGTTTTAGTTCAGCCATCATCTTTGTTTTAAGTCATAATTGTTGGCTTCTGGAAGCATGAGTGGTGCCGTTTGTTAAATTTATCTTAATCAAATGAAAGGATCCTTTACACCCTTTTCATGTCTGTATGGTACTTAAAACACATAACGAAATTCGTTTCAGTCTTAAGAGCTCTCTTACATTTGATATTACCAAAGAACATAAGACTCTACATGGTAGTATAAATTAATTTAAAAAAGGGTTATGCGTTATAAATTTACTAGTTTGTAGGAGTAATTTCTACAAATATTATTATCATTTAGTAACACAAAAACATCATTAATTTTCCTAAGTTTCATTAGTTAAAGCTTTCTCAACGTATAATATTAATTTTGCTGAAGTTCCTATTTTATGGCCAAATAATAATTTTAATCAATTTGGTATTAATTGATATTAGACAGTTCCAGTGTCATGAGCTTGAGGTTAAAAGTTATGAAATTTTTGCAGATTTAAAAAAATGCTGTTATGAATACATATCAAAATATATGTCGAGTTAAATATTGTTTGTAAAAGCGTTAACTGGTCGACAAAATTTTGTATATTATTTAAGCTTTAAATCCTTCAGAAGAAAACTGTAAAAAATTGCGATAATGTTTTTGAATCATCAACTATGTATTTAAACTGGTAAAATTTTATAAAAAGTTATTCTGTAACTGACAATTATTATTTCTTTACGATTAAATACCGTATAGTTCATATGGTATTTGGTTTTGTACATTTATTTCAATTCTGACTGATGAAGAAAGACTAGTGACGTCAGAAATCAGATTTTTTTCATCAAGGTATTGCCAAATGAAACATTATCGTTTAAAGTTTTGAAAACATCTGAAGTTTCTTTAATTTGAATAATCAATTATTTTGTATTTTGAATATTTACTGTTACTTCTCACTTCCCAATTACCCGACACAATGCAAATGAGTTCGCCTGTATTTATGTGAGGGCTTGAGATTGTTAAGATAAAGCTTGTTTTGCCTTCTGAAGGCCACTGTACTGGGATTGTTATTCTGAGATAAGAGTTCCAGTCTTCGGCCTTGCATTTTACTTGCCAACAGTAGTTCACGCCAGTGAAGTTCTGAGCCAACTTAGAGTTAAATTGCTCTGTATTGCTCTATTAGCTTATTTAGCTTTACATTTGAATTTCTATTTTGAATTTATGCCTGTAATTGCTGGCAAACCTGTAAGCATCAGATGTGTCTTTTGTTCGTCTATTAAGTTTTAAACAAAGTGTCTTTTACACCCTTCTCAAATTTCTGTTGTACTTCAGACATAGCGGTGAGCTGCTAAACGGCTACCAAATGGTTGGTCATAATTTCCAACAGTCAAAAACTTTAACGCTTTTAAACAACTATATGCACTTAATGGTTTTTTATTGCAGGTGTGAAACAATCAGATTAAAAATACTAATCACAAATCTCTACCTATAATAAAACAAAGAGTCTGTGTGTGTGTCTTTCGTTTATGTTGCAAGTAAGCTAATAGACCCAGGGCCACGAAATTTGGTACATAGGTGTATCTACACAAGAGCCAGTGCACCTCGAAGCGATTTTTTCGAAATTCGAATTAGAATTTTTTTTATTTTATGTTTTGTGACCAAATCGCGTCATTTTGAGACATAATGGGCTACAGGAAAGCGAGATTTCACTCTATACATTTCATTTTTACATCGTCGTGAAGCGTAGACACTTAGCTATTTTACGAACTTAAAATAAATTTCGTATTTCAATAAATCGATTCAATACGAATTTATTTAGGAAGCGCGGAATTTTTTCCCGCGGAATTTTTTTTTTAAAAACTTATTTTAAAAAATATGCTGTTTATTTTCCTTTGATTTTTGGACACGTTGAACTTTAATCCTTTCGACTCCTTTTAAAAAAAGAATTTTGGAAAAATAATAATATTTTGTATTTTTTTAAAAATTTTTTAAATGAAGCTTCCGAATACACTTCTCACATCACACATATTTTAAAATATAGTTTTGGCAAAAATTTTTCATTCTTATTGGTGTTGACAGATTTTTGATGAAATCGCATCATTTTGAATAGTTTCATTCTTTTAGAAATGTGGGTTTGGCAACGTTTTTCATCGTATTTCTTATGTCACTTTTTTAAGAAATTGAACAGTTTAAGAAATTGAAAGATTGTTTCTTTTTGCAAAGGTAAATTGTTTAATTAATTTATATATCTATATATTTAAAAGGGCCAGTCTTTCTGTGTGCGTAGGTGTCTTTCGTTCGTACTGCGCATAAGTTTATAGACCCAGGCCTATGAAATCTGGTACACAGGATGCATCTAGACAAGAGCCAGTGCACATCGATTTTTCAAAATTCGAATGAGTTTTTTTTTAATGAAATAGTATCAAATTAATGATTTTCTCTCATTATATGAACAACAATGGCACGCAGCCATTGCTGCTGATATCAGCACTATTGCCACCCCGAAAAATGAGGCCGATAATTCTGTGCAGTTTTTAAATTTAATGTTTCTCTTAGATACTGGACGTTTGTCTAGAGAAGGCAGCAGGAAGTTGGTTAATTTATTTATTAGGATAATTAATATTTTTATTAAGGGATATCGCTTATTTCATGGTATGCTTTTTATATGTAATGCATTTTTAACTGAATTTTTTTTCCGTTGTTGTTTGTTTCTTTTTCGATAAAATTGTTCTGCAGAGTAAAATTCTGTGTAGTTTTCAAATTTAATGTTTGGTGTTCTCTTTAGGCATTTTTCCGGTATACTTAAAAGCCAGACGAAGGCTGGCCGCCCAGCGGCTAGTACGAGATAAAATGATCTTCCTTTTAGTTTTCTTACTGATATTCTGCATTAATCTTGTAGTATGTTTCTAAGGATACATCGGTTCAAAATATAATGTAATGACTTCTTTCGTGATATTTTAATCCAATATCAATAAACCTAATGACTTGAATGCTTGAAATCTGAATGCATTTAACATAGCTAAATCAATACTTAATATATCAGTTCTGAAGGTCTATCACTGTCAATTAAATCAAAGGCATACCATGTGTGTATTTATTAATTACTCTTTGCCTAAAAGAATTTTCTGATTTTACACAATAGCAAAAATTGATCTGAAATAGTAAAGAAAATAAATGATCTTGGGTGTTTAGTTTTAATTTAATGGAGTCATCACTTATAATTATTGCATTAGATATCCAATTTTGATTCAAAAAGAATTATAAGGCATTTCACAGTATCCAGTTAATTTCGAAATCAGTTTGTGCCTCTTTATCGACCTCCACCAGCTCCACCGCCAGCTCCTGCTCCTGCGTCCATGCCGAATCCAAAACCAGCTTGTCCTCCTGCACCTCCTCCTTCTCCTCCAGCTCCAGCTCCCCCATCAAATCCGAAACCAAATCCAGCTCCAGCTCCAGCTTCTCCACCTCCTCCTCCTCCTTGAGGAAGTGCGGCAGTCATAGAAAGCAGAGTTACTGCGCAAAGAAGAATACCAGCAAACTGCGAGAAAGAGAGTGGTGTGAGGCCAAATGGACCATTAATAAAATATTGAGGATACATTAGTTTAAATGAAGATGCTTATACAACACTTGAAAAGTTATATATGCTAGTATACAAAAATATAATGAAATATTTGTACAAATATTTTACAACGTTTTGTAAAATTTTCAGTTTCTCCTTGCCCCTTCAAAAATACATTTATTTTTCATTACTTTGTAAGGTTTTAGTTTAAACTAACAAAGTTTTAGGTTAATTTTCTCTTTCCTGTAAGTTCTTATTTCAACTTCCCGTTAGAATGAGCGCGCGTTTCAGTTTTATGCTAATTTGAAGTGGAGCCAAGTTTGTATTTAAAGGTTAGGGAGGAACTTCTCAGGGTGAGAGAGCTTTTAGTCTCAGATCACTCCGACTCTGTTCGACGTCCACCTGACTAGCTAGTATTTAAGTTCTAAGCCTTAGCGCTGTTACGCTGTTACTTATTGAAATAATCTAAGCGCGATATAGGTATTAACTAAATCTTGCTACGCACCATTGATCGTTTAGCATAGAGGCCAACCTCGCGTTCATAGCTCTGTGAGCAACGACTCCTTAATTTCTATTTAACTTTATTTTAAATTATTTGATTGTTCAAGTTAGACCCAAGTGCGGTCATTATTTTCTGTTATTCCTCCCGAGTTGGGAAGTGGCTGTGAATAATAGTGGTTTAATAAAAGAGGGTTTTAAATCCTTCTTACGTGCATTTCTTCTACCACTTAACCACAGTATTCTACCACAGAACATACCTGCATTCAGCTGCCTGCTCAAGATCAGGACTTTAACTACTTCACGAATATGTTCTCCAAAAGTATGCACAGAACACTCAGTCCTGACAACTTGCTTAAATGCTTTCTCTGTTACCTATACATAAGTTTGATTGCTAGACTAGAAAAACCGAAAGTTAAAAATTCATCGAAACGTAAATTCAAAGAAAAAGAGAAATTCTCTCCTAATAATATTTCACTACTTGTTTTAAATTCAAGTAACATTTCTCTGTTCCATTCCGAAATGCCAAATTAAAATATGAAGCTAAAATGCCATGAAAGTTTCAACAAATTCTTTTTTCTCTTTACTTGCTTTGTCTAACAAAGTGTGTTTTAGCGGCTTAATAGTACAAACAGCGGCTCTTATACACTCACGTAATCTGTAAAAATTTCCAAAAATATTATTCCTTTATTCTCTAATATATATATATAAGCATCATAGCATTAAAATCAAATATAGATATGTAATATAAAATATCTATATTTGATATGTATGTAATATATAATATCTACATATCAAAATATGTATATAGATTTTAATATATATATTACCGTTAAAGTATGAAATCCGTTATTTTATAGAATACCTAGTTATTCCATGAAATAACTGATCGCGTCCATTAAAGTGAAAAACTCTCTTGTATTTCATGGTTTGTAAGGTTTTAGTTTAAACTAACAAAGTTTTATTGTAATTTCTCTTTCCTATGAGCTCTTATTTCAACTTCCCGTTAGAATGAGCGCGCGTAGCAGCTTTATGCTAATTTGAAGTGGAGGCAAGTTTTTGTATTTAAAAGGTTAGCGAGGAACTTCTCAGTGTGAGAGAGCTTTTAGTCTCAGATCACTGCGGCTCTGTTCGACGTTCGCCTGACTAGCTAGTATTTAAGTTCTAAGTCTTACCGCTGTTACGCTATTACTTATTGGAGTAATCTAAGTGCGTTAGTATTAGTCAAATCTTGCTACGTACCACTGATAGTTCACCATAGAGGCCAACCTCGCGTTTAAAGCTCTGAGAGCAACGACTTCTTAATTTGCTACTTTAAATTATTTGATTGTTCAGTTTAGACCCAAGTGCGGTCATTATTTTCTGTTATCCCTTCCGAGTTGGGAAGTGGCTGTAAGTAGTAGTTTAATAAAAGGGAAATTTTGAACCCTCCTTACGTGAAGTTATTCTACCACTTAACTACAGTTATTCTACCACAAAACATAGCTGCATTCAGCTCGCTGTTCGAGATTAGGACTTTGATTCAGTTACGAATATGTTCACCAAAAGTATGCACAGAACACTCAGTCCTGACAGGTTTAACTAGTTATTTCATAGAATAACGATCTGCAGCCCGTTAAAGTGTAAAATAATTTATATCATATATTTCGCTTTTTAGTATAAGGAACATTTACGTTTCGTTTAACAATATGGAATGTTCGTTTAAAACTCAGTGTGTCAACAAAAAATGTTTTTGTTTTAGAAATAGTGTTCTTTGTAATTCTGAGTGTCATTTTAGTAATCCTTGTTGTAACGAACGATTTTATGGTACGTTTGCGTAAATACCATTTATACGCTGCATCAATTAGATAAGTTGCTTCTTTCTCTTTTGAATTATCTATCATTATTTTATTTATACAAACCTAGTTATTTCATTTTAGATAAATTGTTTATTTGACACTTTAACTGTCCCTCATTAGTTAGTTTATAGAATACCTAGTTATTTCATAGAATAACTAGTTAAAGTGTCAGATTATTAATATATTACGCACTTTATCGGACACGATCAGTTATTTCATGGAATAACTAGGTATTCTATGAAATAACTGCATTATATACTTTAACGGTAACATACACATACACACACATATATACTTATTATACTATATACATGTGTGTATTGATTTTAATACATACGTACACACATGTATTTATTATCCACATATATATGTGTGTATGTGTGTATGCATATACCTAAAATAAAATTCTAACGTAATTTGAGATATTTTTTCATTTAGGTACTCCCTCTTTTGTTCTAAAAATAGTAACTGTTCATAATCAATTTCTCTATACTGTTTCATTGAAAATTAATCAATGTACTATGATTCTCACATGACACTATGGCATAAGTACTTACAAAACGCTTACACCAATGACAATTTCAAATTTTGCGAACTGAACCAGTCAAAATGAAGCTGAATGAAAACTGACTGCATCAGTTAGTTAAAACTGAATTAGTTTTGTTTATCCTTTCGCAGTACAATCTGAGCATGTCTTTTCAATTCTCTTTCTTCCCTGTTAGCTTGGTATGGTCCTACTTTCTTACTTGCTGCAAATACGTCATAAATATGGTGAAATTTGTTAAAGAACAAGCATGATTTTTCACTGATTTAGCTGTGTTAAAACCAAGAAATTGTTTTATCAATAATAAAAGAAGACATTTTATAAGGTATATCTCCCACATTCTTAGCGTGCCATCGTGGTGTAATGGTCAGCACACTGAGCCGGTATTTCAGAGGTCCGTGGTTCGATTCCCGGCGAAGGAATTGCATATTTTTCATGTCTCTTGCTTCCAAAAAAAAAAAAAAAATCCTAATGTCTCTACAATTTAACCGAATACGACTTCTGTTACATATTCATATTTCATGTCATCAACATCTAGAGAAGAATCGGACTTAAGAAATTAAGCTGAATATGTAGTGCATTTTTAATTTCAGTAAATACGCGATCGGGTGCTTGCAGATGTCTAAAGCTTAATTCGCATACTGAAGTAATGTAAAGATGTACCTTCTGTTCCATAATTTCAAGCAAATATTCCCTATTTTTATATGATTCATCTACAGCAGCAACCGACCAAAGGGTAGCACTCTACAGCAAGCTAGGAGAAGAAGGAGGAACGGAAAATAAATTGCGGATTGCATTTCAAAGTTCTGAAGAAGATTTTCTGTTTTGGTTTAGCTTCAGTTTGACGCGTTAATTTATGTTTCACTTCGCAAAACTTAAAATAATTGTTGTTTGAAGTGTTATTTAAGTACCTGCAGCATTATGTAAGATTTAGATGACATCTGAACTGACGCAATTTACGAATATTTTTCATAAACGGTTAATATTTTTAAAATAGAAAAGAGAAGTAGCCAAATTAGATCGCAGAATTTAGGTCCTAATGCAGATTAACATTGGAATTTGAATAGTCTTATTCTTTTATTTTGCATACGATTTTCCCGCTGGAAATTTCTAAAGTATTTAAACTTGCTTGGATACATTGTTGCTTTTATACATTACTGTTGGTGGGTTTCAATTATTTAATTCAATGTTCTAAACCTTGAACCCCACAAAGCACTAGTAAACGAATAATCGCTTAAGTGTGAACAAATATGTAAGAAATAAGAAGGGTTAACTATCATTATTTCTCAGAATAATTACAATCAGTTCCTAACTCGGAACGTACAGCCAGTAAGTAAGTAAAGCCTCCACTTGGGCTTGAACTTAAATAATTATGAAATTAAACTAAACTAAGCTTAACTAAAGCTGACTGAAGATACAGCCGAAGCTATCAAGATTCTAAGTAGTTGGCCCCTAAATCTTAATTAAATCGGCGAAGCCAGACAAAGGCCTAAAGTATGGCTGAGCATAGCAAAGCTAAGAGAGACGTAGCCAAAAGGCAAACGCGCGCTAGTCAGAAACTCAGACTCTCTCTTTCGAAGTCGGCGAAACATCGACTTAAATAGTACTCTTACTCATCTGCATTAACTGCGTTTCTGAAATTACATTCTGGTAGGAAATTGTAAGCTTCAGACTTCGATGTACGAGTGCATTTATTTATTTATTTATTTTCTTTTAGGACGATAATTTTAGAGTTTGCGGGTAACTGAATTTGCGTCGGCAAGTTTTGCTTATGAGTGTTTATTTCTTATAAAGAATTGTAAATCTTTCAATTCCAGTAGTAGTTAAATTGTAAAATTTGTTCACGTAGAACGTGGGATATGGAAACATATTCTTCTAAAGGACCTTGGCAAAAGGTCGGCAAATTAGCAACGTTCGAAGATTTTTTTTTGCCAACTTCGCAACGTTAGCCCACCAGCGGCCGAGCGGTAAAAGCCTCTGAACACTAGTAGTTTGGTCCGGGGTTTGAGTCTTGGCGAACGGGCTAGTTGCATTGGCGTTTTCGTGGTTTTCCCGATGTGTAAGGCGGATGCGAACCAGTTTCTTTTTAAAGAGACCTCCACACGTCCCTTGTGTAGTGCCTAAGGACGGAGCCCGTAATAAGTAAAAAACTTCTTAACGTTTTGAAACATTTAAGAAAATCCATTTTCGAACTCTTACTACCGAAATTCTCCCAAGTTTGCAGAAGCTCGCGACTGCGCTATGGTGTATAAAATGGCTCCAAGAGATAGAACCAGCTGGTACGTACACAAACTCATATACCTATACCTATAGATCTATAAGTTATGAGAATCTATGTGCGTGTATATATATATATATATATGTATGTATGTAGAATAATTTATTTACTAATGGATTATTGAGTATAATATCTCCTTTGAGAAGGTTAGTAGAATTTTAGTTGAATGAAGGAACTTATAAGCATTTAAAAATGAATCTTGAAAACTTTTTTAAAAAGAAACATCAAATATGAATCATTGCATTTTGAAAATGGAAACATTTAAAAATGAAAAATTAATCAATAACCCAAATAATTATCGTCAGTGATCGGAAATTGATTGACTCTTTGAGAGGAACAAACCAACCCCCGATCAATTAACAATAATTAACAAATTCGAAGGTGTTTCGTCTTTTACTCAAGTAAGAATTAAAATGCCAGACTAGTAAGTTGAGCTTAACCCAAGTAGGTAGATTTTAAGTGAGTTGAATTTAAGTTAATGTACTATATAGAATTCATAATAAAGGTGGCAGTTCCGTTAAGTTTTTAAATTTTCCTTTATAAAAACGTGAGATATTATTGTTAGGTTGAGCTGTAGTAATATTTTCTTACTTGAGTAAAGTGTCCGTCGACACCCTCGCTTTCATTACTGCTAATTCAAAGTAATCTTTATAAAGATAATAAATAGAATGCAAACTTTGCAAAAAATTATAAAAGGTGAAAAAATATTTACAGAAAATAAGGTAAAGGTACAAAATGAAATGTACATAATAGACATAAATGACCAGAAGATGAATTAATTAACTTAGTGCCTGCGAGTATACACACAGATTTAAACTTATTTATGTTTCATTTTTATTAGCCAAGAGGGTCATTAGCCCTTAAGGGCTGTCAGTCTCGCAACGATATATTGCGTAGGTTCATTATAAATCTGCGTTTACTTTTAAAATTCTTGTCGCCAATATTATCGCCCTGTATCAGATTTAAAAGAATTTAATAATGAAGAAGCTGCATCAGTGTATGTATATTTCTAGCATTGGAAAAAAAAACAACGGTACCTAGAACTATCAAAGTTTGAATAACGTAGTCCTCCACACGAAAATGGATATCTGAAAGCCCGAATTTTGTATTTCGAGAATTTCTTTTATTGTGTATTTCGCAGTTGTAAAACTTTAATAAAGTTTTGATTAACGAAGTCAAGGATTTCAAAATGATAATTGGCAAGACTGTACAGAAAAAAAAACATTTTTATCTCCAGCGCGGAAATTCTAAAGATATGCTGTTTATAAATATTTTTAGCCCAAAGGGACATCAGCCCAAATAATCTCGAAATGTGTATGCGCGTGTAAATGGAAAGAAAAAAAAACACCCCTTTGGTCGTAATATAAAATCTGAACAGCCCACTAGTTTTATCTTGGCGAAGAGTGCAAGATTGCGTGTGTGGTTTGCATGAGCATTGATCCCGATATTGTTATATACGACTTTGTCCACTTCCGCCCCAATTTTTATTGCTGTGTTAGGTATGAGTAGTATTTGACATTTACTTTACCTTTCAGACCTCAAACATTTCAGTGACAATATTTCATTTTGTTTTATATTTTACGGTTAAAAAGTTTTTCATTTCGTCATATTTTTATTTCTATTCGTATTATTTTAAATTTTTACTGCTTTTATTCCCGTTTTTACACATATTTATAAATGCAAGACTAGTTCTGAAGGCGGAAAGTTGACCTTAATAAATACGTTTAGTATAAAAAGACAATTTAAATATTCA
>KK121919.1:0-13300 GCA_000611955.2 Stegodyphus mimosarum | reverse complement strand
TATCTGTATTCACTTAAACTTTTTGATGATATCAAAATAATTTACTAAATTTTTAAATCGAGAGGGTTCAGATTTTAACAATCGCATCAATGAGGTATATTTTATAAATGATTATGGTACATTTATAAATGATTGTTATGTATAATATGATTTGTCAATAGAGACGGCCCAGGTAGAATAGCGTAGCATTTTATAGGATACTCGAATAATATACTTTTAGATTAGTAATGGGAACATTATTAGAACTTCCGTAGGTTTCAAAGGAGAAACAATACATAATGCAATACCGTAAAAGTATTTAATGTTTTTGATTAGATACGTGATGCATTAAATGCATTTTTATTTAGATCTATCGGATAAAAAAGTAAAAATAATAACTTTAAAAACTGCATATATTGTTTTTAAACAGCTTAATTTCTTAAAAAAATAAAAGACAGAATAAATCCGAAAGATAAATTTCTTACGCATGCAGTAAATACATAAGATAATTACATTTTTCCAAATGCAGCAGACTCCAGAGGGAAATAATACAACGCATTTACAGTGAACGATATTCAAAGTGAATGAGAGCAAAATCACATTGGGCAATCCAAAGATTGTAGAGCTATTAGGTATTGTTGAAGCAGAATAAGAGACAAATGAGCAATGCCCTCGCCGGGACTCGAACCATGGACCTCTCGAATACGCGCCGAGCCTGCTGACCACTATACCACAAAGGCATGTGAAGAAGGCGCGAGAAATACCTTACATACTTCTCTTTTCAAAGGACGACTGGGGATTAGGGAACCCAATCGCCAAATACTGGTGGTGGAGAATCGTCATCCACCCCTTTTTTTAATTCGAGCCCCACTGTAGATACGTTAGGTTAATTCGAAGCAGAAGATCTGAAAAACTGAGCAATGCCCTCGCCGGGCCTCCAACCACGGACACCTCGAATACGCTTCGAGCTTGTTGATCACTACACCACGAAGGCACGCTAAGAAGGCGGGAGAAATACCTTATAAAGTTACGCGAGTTTTTATGACAAGCGACGTAGATTAAAATGAGAAAGAACTCGTAGCCTGTGTAGAATTCGGAGTAGAAGTGTATAGTTGCTGTTTGTCTGTTCGAGTACAGACGACGAAGGCGATGTCACGATTGAACCACTATAAGGTGTTTCTTCTCCGTTCTTAGCATGCCTTCGTGGCGTAATGGTCAGCACGTATTCGAGAGGTCTTACGTTCGAGTCGCGGAGAGGGCATTGCTCGTTTCTCATGACACCTGCTTCGAAAACTTCTAACGTCTCTACAGTGGCGCCCGAACCAAAAAAGGTAGGGGATGATGATTATCCCCCACCAGGATTCGGCGATTGGATTCCCTAGTCAACATTCGCCCTTTAAAAGGGGAAGTAGGTAAGGTATTTCTCCCGCCTTCATAGCATACCGTTGGGGTGTAATGGTCAGCACGCTCGGCAAGTATTCCAGAGGTCTAAGTTTCCAATCGCGGAGAGGGCATTGCTCACTTCTCATGAATCCTGCTTCAAAAAAATCCTAATATCTCTACACCCCAACTCTGGCCGAGTGCTTAAAGACTGCTGAATACTGGTAGTTCGACCTGGCTCCAAATCCAAGTATACGGGTTGCCTGCATAGTTGGCTTTTAGATCATCCCCGTTATATATCGTGAATACGAGCGATTTTCCCTCAGAACGTCCTTCTTGTAATTTCTTTCCTCAAGCGCATAGCCCGTGTATACTTTATCATGTTCAGGGAACCTAACCTAACCTAACCTAACCATTGTGTTGAAAAATTTAACTGTAACTGTAACTGTAAGTTAGTTACACTCTTTTTTCAGTCCAACCTCTTAGTGCTGTATTATTGCATAGAGCTGCTGGAGTTATAACTCAGTTAATACATTAATCGGTATTCATCGCTAAATCGCTATTCATCGCTAAATCGGTATTCATCGCCAACAAATCGCTATTCATCGCTAAAATCGCTAAGTGAATATTTAGTCCAAAGGGGCAAATTGCCCAAATTAAATTCGTTTCGGCATTCTGCGGATTCACTAAATTTTGCTTGTTTCACTTTTCAAATTGTTGCCACGAAATATTATCGCCCTGCATTATATTTAAAGAAATTAAGTAATGAAGAATCTGCTTAAATCTATGTATGTTTCTCGCATTGTGCTAAAACCGCGGTACCTAGAAACATCCAATTTTGAATATTAAACGTTTCCACCCGAGTATGGGCATCTGGAAGCCCAAATTTGAAATTTGGAATTTATTTTATTACCGATTTCGTATTTTGGAAAACTTTGACGAATTTTTGATTAACAAACTCAAGAATTTTAAAGAGAGGAATGGCAGCGTTGTACAGAAAAAAAAATATCTCCAGCGCACGAGACTGTGTATCTGAATTTCTAAAGCTGCTCATTTTAAGATTATTTTGCGATATTGCTGTTGAACTGAATTTTATGATTCAAGTGCCAAGAACATGATATTTAATAAGTAAAGGTAACACACAGAATATTAAAAAAACGCTCCTTTGGAAGTAATTTAAAATCTGAAACCTTTCAGATTATTATTATTATTATTAGTTATTTATTTAGTACGTTCATTCTTTCACTAAAACAAACCTGGAAGAGGCATAAAGTTTCAGAAAAATGTATCGTTTGCAGTATATATGTATTAGAACGAAATGAATGAAAGACAAGCGAATATGGTTCATGAGCTCGTGATTTGGATTGATTAGTTTGTGGAGTTAACTCTTTATAGCTTAGTTCTCTAACTCCTAACCCCACGAACACTTACAAGCGAATAATCGCTTAAGTGTGAACAGAACTCGTAAGACTAGAGAAGGGTTTAAAACCCTTTATTATTCAGTATATTTACAATCAGTTCCGGCTTGGAATTTACAATAAAGCCGCCACTCGGGCTTGAACTTAAATACTAATAAATTGAACTAAAATTAACTTAACTAAAGCTGTTAAATAAATATAGCCGAAGCTATCAAAATCTAACTAGTTGGCCCATAAGTATTAATTAAATCGGCGAAGCCTATCAAGGGTCCAAGATATGGCCGAGCTTAGTAACAGCTAAGAGAGATGTGGCCAGAAGGCAAAGGCACGCTAGTCAGGAAATCAGACTTTCTCTGTTGAAGTCGGTTAAGTCACGACTTAAATAGTACTCATTCTCATTTGCATTCTCTGCGTTTCTGAATTCACATTCTGGCAGGAAATTGTAAGCTGAAATTAGAATAAGATAGGAAAGATACAAAACTTAAAATAACTGCTAGAAAACGTATAATAAGCCTTACAAGTTATTTGTAAAAACGATCTGTTACAATCTGTGGTAATCTGCTCAACTCAATTTGTATGCGAGCAGAATGTACGACCTGAAAGCAACAGATTGGTGTTTTTTGTTTTAACAAAAGGAATTTTGTCTTGGTTAAAAAAACTTTAAAAAATATGTTATAACTAATTTTTAAATTAATTTTTAAATTTTAACTAATTTTAATTTTTATTATTATTACTTATGTATGTATTTGTCCATACATAAAATTATCTCAAGGTAACGGACTTGAGATGAAGTGGAAGACAAATTATTTTTATTGATTTGCTAAATTTATATCTAAAACATTTCAATCGATGTTTTATATTTTAAATTATAGAAATATATTTGTAATCATCTTTATGAAATGCATTGCTTAAATTAAACTTTAAATATTTCTTCTTTATATATTCTATGATGGATTCTTCTTTATATATTCTAAAACTTGGAGGAAATTTATTGAACCAGACATTATCATTTGATTTTATAACTACTCCAACTTCTGTTTTTTGAATGGAAGCTGAAGATAAGATAGTATTTACTTTCAGCTCGTCAGATATATCTAACAGATGTCAACTGCAGCTAAGTTAGAGGATTAATTATTCTTACTTTCGACATTATACATAGCTGGATTTAGAGAGCCACTTAAAATTGGAGCAATTCATTAATTGAAATCTGCTTCTAATATATTTTCAGTACGCAGCATTAATTTTTCTTGTTATAATACAGAGGCTGTTCGTACATTTTTAGACGATTTTGGTAAGCGGTAATAAAAACTCGTTTGCTGCAAAAGAAGTAATTGCAGTTGTACTATGTTTTTAAAAGTCAAAATTATCGTCTGTGGCTCCAACGTTTTGTTTTTATTCAAAATGGCGAATTTAATAAAGCAGTGGTTCGAAGGCTACATTGACGCTCTTTCCGTAGAGAAATACGCATACTCCATTATCCAAAAACGATGCGAGAGTCATGGTTTCGTGATATCTAAGGCGTCGATAGGTAATATCATCAACAAGAAAGGAAAAAAAAAAACGTCGAATTGCAGCCTCCAGTGGGACAGAAATTCCAAACAAGTATCCAGGGAAAAAACGGACATCTTCGACTATTGCAAAGGTACGTTGTTTAATGTTAAAAAATATCCCCCTAGTCGAAGGACAGTTACAAAATCATTAAAATGCTCGGTGTCCACTGTAAACAAAATGATAAACGTAGATTTAAATCTTAAGAAAGTGAAAAAACGCAATGTGCATCGTTTTCTTCCACAGCATATCTCTCGACGCGGGACACGCTGCACAATTCTATATGAGAAACACTTATCCGAAGAAAAATGGAAAACAATTGTCACAATAGATGAACCATGGGTGTATTTAAATGACTGTAACAAAAAAAGAGCCATTTATTATCATAAAAGGGGAGACAAAAATTTAAGTACATGGTTCAAAGAATCGAAAGAAAGTTTTTCTAAGGGATTCATGAATGTTGCTGGTTTTTCTTATAATGGCAAGTTAAAAATAAAGAGAATGCAAAACAAATGTCAAGATTAACTCCAAATACTATCAGGAACCTATTTTATCGCCAAATTTTCTGAATGAAATACCATCGCTTTACCCGCAGTGCCATCCATCTGCGAGACTCCATCGGGACAAAGCTGGCAGTCACACATCAAAATCCACTGTAAATTTCCTGTAAGAAATGGAACAAAAAACTGGTATCGAGGCCATACCCTTCACCGATATCCCTACTAAATGTCCCGATGTGTCACCTATGGATTTTTGTGCTTTCGGACTTTTAAAAATTACATTATCCAAACGTTGTCCCAAAACCCTAACAGGACTCTGGAAAGCTGTTCGGGAGGAACGGGATAGAATACCTCTTCTGACACTTCAAAAGGCATTATTATCCTGGAAATTGAGATGTCGAAAGATAGTCCAGAATAAGGGATGTCAAATAGAACATTTAAAACGCAAGAATTTTACATAATTTAGTTTTGTGAATACAATATACATCGTCTAAAAAATGTGCGAACAGCCTCTGTATCATATGCAGCTGTTGCAACTTTCATTACTTAAAATTTTCCTTCATTATTCTGTAGAGACATTAGGTTTATTTTGAAGCAGGTGAGATGAAAAATGAGCAACGCCTTCGCCGGGACTCGATCCACTGAAATACGCGCCCAGCGTGCGGATCACTACACTACGAAGGTATGCGAAGAAGCGGGGAGAAATACCTTATATTTAAGGAGAAGTAGTATAATTTTTTAATAAATTTTCATTAAGGAAAAGTTATTTTATATAGAAGGGAAATGCATCACTATAAAATTTTAGTTAGATAAGCGGCGGATTAGTTAGATAAGTTACAGATTTTGAATAAAACTCCATCGATTTCGGATCGATCAGATATTGGTCCTTTATCAGGATCAAACTAATTTTGTCAATTCCCCCCCCCCCAAAATATACTTTAACAGTATTTCAAAATGCTTCTACTAATAACGAAAATGTGGTTTACGAACTTCTTAAAAATTATTTGAAAGAATACAAAGTCTTTCAAGACTTTACAAAGGAATAGCCATACTCACCAGTGGTCTTGACATACTTAGATTGAGATGCACTATTCGCGAAACTTAAGTTAGGTAATCTTTATATACAAAAGCGAACAAATTGTAATAGAGAAATTGCGTGTATGATTTTCACAACATTCTTCCTAAAGTATGGAAATTATATTGTGATTTTCCTTGCGGTTATAATATTCGAAAACAAATATTTGTTGCGAGAAATAGATTTCGTGTGGGTTCTTTCCTCTTTCTAGTTATCCAATCAAGGTTACCTGTAGACAACCAATGCGCAACCATTTTTCTTCATTCTACATTTTTATCCACATACGATGGAATTAATTGGTAGCCTCTTTGTTTGGTTAATAACCAAATAAATAGTAGCTAGAAATAGTAAACAATTAGTCAAGAAGTTTAAAATCATAACTGAATGTAGGAAACCATGCTATAGACCTTGAATTATAACAATAGAAGCAATATTAGCAGAAACTACTTTATTGGCAGCAATAAAATTACGTGACAGTGAAAAGTTCTAAGACATTAGTGCCAAGACTCTGTAGAGACATTAGGTTATTTCGAAGCAGGAGACATGAAAAATGAGCAACGCCTTCGCCGGGAAACGAACCACGGACCTCTCGGTTACGCGTCGAGCATGCAGACCACTACACCACGAAGGCATGCGAAGAAGGCGGGAGAAATACCTTATATACTCCTCCTTTTAAAGGGCGACTGGGGTTGGGTTTTGGGAACCCAATCGCCAAATCGCGGTGGTGGAGAATCATCATCCACCACCTTTTTAGTTCGGGCGCCAGTGTAGAGACATTAGGTTATTTCGAAGCTGGAGGCATGAAAAATGAGCAACGCCTTCGCCGGGAATCGAACCACGGACCTCTCGGTTACGCGTCGAGCATGCAGACCACTACACCCACGAAGGCATGCGAAGAAATACCTTATAACTCTTAAAAAAATTATTATAATTCATGACTTTCTTTTCACATTGTAGAATCATTAGGATTTTTTTGAAGCAGAAAACATGAAAAATGAGCCATGCCCTGGCCGGGACTCGAAATTAGGACCTCTCGAATACGCGCCGAGTGTGCTGGCCATTGCACCACGAAGGCATGCTAAGAAGGCGGGAGAAATACCTTATAACATATGTTAGAAACCTCTGAGTAGCGGACGTTTCCTAACATTGAATTTCGTAAATTAAAAAAGACTTTCCTTTATTCAGAAGAAGAAGATAAAAAAATTTGAACTTCAGAAATATTTTAACCGTATTTTTTATCGTACGAACTTAAGTGTAGTACGTAGTATTGTACGAACTTTTACGTTCTGTATTAATTAAAAGCTTTGTAATACGTGCATGTATATAACTGAAAAAAATGATGTGCAAATCTTATGTTCTTTTGTTTTTGTTAGTTTGGGTTTCTTGCAGTACCTTCGTAAGGACAAGCGTGAAAAAATGAAAATCATATCACAAAAATTTCATATACACCACGTTGACAAAGCATATATGCAGAAACGAATGCGAAGATTACATCAGAGAACTTAGTAACACTGGGAAATCATGAAAAAAAAAAGACAAAAAATAATGTTAAAAATGTAATGGACAGAAGGTAGTGTACAGATACATCAGTTCTATTCATGGAATAAGACACAAAGTGGTCTTTGATAGGCTCAACGACTGTCTTTGCTAGGCCCAACCAAGACCCAACGACTACAAAAATAAGGCTGGTAAAGGGTGTACACATATAATACATATATTTTCGGTACTGCATACAAGAAAAACGAAAGGTGCACATACAAAATCTCAAAGATAGACCTCATAGAAGCAACTGCATACCTGTACGCACAAATAAAGATACCCTCATACAAAGTTTTAGTGATTTACAGCTCATCATTTTTTAATTATGCGAGATACGTACGTATGTACACTGCAAAAAAAAAGGGGGGAGGGACAGTTCTATAGCTTTCGTTCTACTGAGTCGATTGACGAAATTCAAATTGCTTTTTCCATGTCTCCAAAGCGAGACTTAGGATATGTATTAGATTTATATATAGTATTCTAATGTAGGTATTTTGACACAAAATCGGACTTTTTCTGAAATCACATGTCAATTTTTTTCCATATTTCTATTCTACGACTCAAATTATGCCAAACTACCAAGTTTTGTAAAAATCGTACGAGTAGTTTTTAAAATCTTCGATTTCAAACTTTTACCTCCTCCATGTTAATTAAATTATATATATATTTATTAATATCTCTTTTCTTATTACACTTGCTTGATTCCTTCTTTCACAGTTGGAAATTTAGCTTCACTCGAAATAAAATTTACTCATTTTTTATTATTTTGTATTTTTAAATAACATTTATCAATTCTTAGGAAAACCTTTTGAGTTATAACCTATAAAAGTTTTACCATTACCTTAAAGCAGATCTATTTCTAAGTATACCTGCAAAAAATTAGAGCTTTCTATTCAAAATTTTCAAAGATATACGTGAATTTATATAATGGCGCGTTTTGAAATTTGGCATATTTGTTATAAGCAATAATAACGCCATATGGGGTTTACGCTTTTTGTTAAAATTATTTGAAAGAATTAACGATGACATTTTTCCCGCTTCTTTACAATGAGAAAAAGAAAAGAGAGTAAGTTTCTATAAATTAAGAATTTCGCCAAGTGAATTATCCTTGGTGCAAACTGAAAAAAATGGGCCAAGATAAATTTTTAAATTTCTCACTAAAACTTACAAAATTTAATATCGAGGCATAATTTGAGTCAAAAACAGAAATATGAAAAAAAAAAAAAAGATCGCAAAAAGAAAGGAAGCGAGGGAGGTCCCTAGAGAATACCGATTTCAAGAAGAATTTACCATATACAGAATGCAAATTATTTTGCATTTGGGAATGCGTGGGAAACTGCCCATTATGTATCTCATTACTTTATTCTAAATTTTGAAAAAACTCAGTATATTAAAACAAAGTGGTTTCTTTAAAAGCCAAGGCCAACATTTCTGAAGATATTGAAAGCAAAATTCCGCAGGCAGACGTATATCGAAGCGCATTTAAAAGCAAAACAGTCCTGAGTCACGTCATGAAGACAAAGCACAAAATTATATGCGTTTTTGATGTATAGACAACAGTAATAGTGAAATGTTGAAGATCGGGGTAAATATGAAAATCGAGATCAGAGAATATGAAACTGTTACGTATAGAAAAATCTAAAACCCTCGTCTATTTTTTCTGAAAAAATTTAGCAACTGCCAATCAGTTGCATGTTCAAAATTAAAGCCTGCGTGATGTCAGCCGTTTTTGAAGATTTGGAGTAAATCTTAAAGTACACTCATGTTCATAAATTAAGGATAATCCGGAGTCACGCGGAAATCGAGCTCTAAAATAAATATATCACCTGTAAAATCACTACTCACATCTTCAAGAATCATATGCAAATTTCAGGAAGTAACCAGATGACACCGATGGTACGTCACAATGACGAGAGTGTAAGAGAGTGATATATAAGGAATACAGGCAAAGAAGTAAAATTTTTCGCAGGCGCTTTGTAAGCATTTCAGTGCAATAACCGAATAGTTATGACACAAAGGATGCATTTGAATGATTTTTTACGTGGTAGAATGACCGGCCGTCTGGAATGTGGGCGTACCCAACCGGAAGTATCGGTCGAAATTGGAATTGCCCAGAGTGTCATCTCCGGGCTTTGGCAACGATTCCAAGATGATGGTCTAGACGTTACAGCACAGGTCGCCCCAGAGTTACAACGCCGAATGAGGACCGGTATTTGGCAGTGACTGCCAAAAGAAACGGGCGGAGCACAGCCTCAAACCTGTCTCGTCGGCTCTCTTCAGCCACTGGTACGACAATTTCAAGGCAGACCGTGTACAGACGCTTAGGGCAGATTGTCTATATGCTCGTAGACCTGTCACATGTGTTCCACTTACTGCAACTCACTGTCGCCTGCGGTTAGCCTGAAATAGAGAGCATGCATTGTGGACACCGCGACAGTTTGCTCGTGTGATGTTTTCCAACGAGTCCAGGTTTAGCTTGCAGTCTGATTCTCGCCGTACTTTCATATGGAGAGCTCCAGGTATCCGTTACCACCAAGAAAACATCATTGAACGACACCGTTACGGTGGTACAGGAGTGCTCGTTTGCGGTTGAATGATTCTGGGTTCCAGAACTGACCTGCATGTTCAAATTGGAACCGTGACAAGCCAAATCTATCGGGACGTCGTTCTGGAACAACATGTACGTTTGTTTCGGGGCGCCAGGGGCGCACAATTTGTGTTTATGGAGGACAACGCCCGTCCTCACCGTGCAAACATGGTAAGCGAATGTAATGTAATGTAATGTAATGTAATGTTAAAGGCGAAGCCCTCAGCCCCCCTAGCCGAATAAACGGCCTTATGGCTAAAAGAGGGCAGGCCCATCTAACACAAACAAAAACACTGGTGATATATCCCTATTCCAAAATATTTTAAAATCTGTGTTCTCTATCCATGTTAAAAGTCAAACAAATTAAAATATTAAACTTTTAAAATTCAGTTAAAGAGTATCCTGTCTCTATTAAACTCTTTAACTTACATTTTAAAGACTAATTTAAATATATCAATTTCTAGATAAAATACCTTAAAATGTGAAGAAGTGGAAAGAAGAACCCAATTCCATCAAGTGCCCTATGTCTCCACCAATCATTCTGACCAGACCGCCAATAATTATTAAATCCAAATTTAGTAGTATTTTAAGCAGTCCCTAATCAATTAAGTCACAACTGTGTAATTACAGTAAGAGTATGTCACAGGTACATTGTACAATATCTTATGTTTTACAACAGCAAGTATTTCATCATATAATGCAAAGTATAACATAATTTACACAATTAGTATAATGGATCACATACAGCCATTGGTTTCATAGCAAAATCTCATTATATAGTACAAAATATACCGCAAATAAATACAATTGGTATAATATATCACATACAGCGTCCAATATCATACAATATTCATTTACTCTTTATAAACATTTACATGAGTTCACAGGATATCTCTCTCCTCACTAAAATTTATAAGGCCTTAGGGAGTTATTCTGAGCACTAAATTCTCAAATCCATGAGGAACAACAATTTACAATAAGATTACAAAATAATACAAAGCAATTACAAAACTCAAATTCATTAGAATTTTTTAATAAAATACTTCCACAATAGTATCCTCTATATTACATAAAAGCTCTTAAACTCCAAAAATATTATCACTTTAAGTTAATATAATAAAACTAAAATGTTCATAACCATCCTTAATTCCTAGTAATTTCCATTCAATACCCTATCAACTCTCAATTCCAATAATTGATTTATTGCTGTTGATGATACTCAATATATCTTTGGCAAACTGTTTAAATTTGGAGTTTTTAATTCTAAGTTCATTAGTACTTGTAATTCCATATTTCATCCTCACCCCCTGAGTAAGTGCACAGAACTCGACAAAGTGTTCTGCGGTTCCAACTTGATCACAAATGAGGCATTTATCGTTGCCCTGGAGGTGGAATCTGCTTAAATAAGAGGGGAACCTCCCATGATTAGTAATGATCTGGTTAACGTCTGTATCTTTATAAACCCTCATCTTAGTTGAAACTTCTATATCTTTCAGGTAGTAATTTCTTCTTGTGGAAGTTTCCCACTCTTGTTTCCATAGTTTATGGTAATAATCATTCATAGTAGCAATCAACTTTCTTCTTGATGGTTTAACGCATAAGTATTCCATTCCATCCCCCAGGGCGGCCTCCTTAGCCAGTGCATCCGCCCTCTCATTACCTCAATGCCCAATGTGTGCTTTGATCCAATGTAGATATACTGAATGTTTTTCATAAGCTTTGTAATAAAGATCTTTAATATTTTGGTAAGATCTTTATTACCAAAATATCACCCGTATGGACTGTCCAGCATTCTCACCGGACTTGAATTCAATAGAGCACGTGTGGGACATGCTTGGCCGACGAGTCACAGCCCCTCAACCTCCTCGTACATGTCTACCGGAACTTCGGAGAGCATTGCCTTTTGAGTGGTGTAATATCCCCCAAAATCAGATCGATAATTTGATACTCAGCATGCCTAGGCGTTGTGCGGACTGTATTGCATCGTCTGGGAGACATACAATGTATGAACAATCATACCAACCATGTAATATTGGTTTTTTGTAAATAGGTTTTTTTTTTGTAATTTGCTCCAGGGAGAAAAAATCGCTAATTTTTTTGATAATATCAAACATATAGCATCTGTTTTTGCTCTTTACCTTTTGTTTAATAAATAAACTTTACAAATAAGTGAAATTTGTTTTGCTTCTAACTCTTCCTTTGTCTGATTTTGCATTATCCTTAATTTATGGACATGAGTGTAGATCTTTGATCAATATGTATTAGAAACAGTAAAAGGGAAGCTAAGAAATAATTGCCAGCTTTCTTACCTTGGCTTAAGTAATTAATATTTTTTGCGTATTACCTTTTTGTCATTTGTAAATATCAAATATTTTTATTAGTTTGTTGCTAGAATTAAGGAAAATTAAGCAATAAATAATTTTACTGACGCACAAGAAAACTAAGATTTTAACCATCAGTGAAGTGCCTTATTTAGAAGAGACGTAATGACTACGAACAGACAAAGCGTAGACGGAACACTATTTATTTACGCCAACATTTTCATTTTTTTGTGTACCTAAAAGCATATCTTACCGCTTTCACCATCCAAAGGCAATCGCGTGCTGGTGAAAGAGGAAAATATTGTGTTTAATAAGCACGCTTCAGAATATCACTGAATAGGGCTGTCTACGGCAGTTTTATTGTCGACAGGTTTAATAATAGTTGCCAACTCACGTGCAGTGAAAGCCGTAAAATAAAATATTTCCAATCCATGCATCATAATGTACAGTATCCACGTGACATAATTTTTCACCTGATCAATTTTCCACTAATAAATACCATTTGCAGATCTACACGCTATAATATTTTTAAACAGGAAATGTTGTTAAAATATATATATTTTACGGATATATATGTATATAAAATACAGTGCTGCAGAAATTTTAAAAGAAAGCGATCTTAAAATTATTTCTGCTCAAGATGATGATGAAAAATTAGTTAATGTAGACTTATATTAATATGTAATATGTAAATGAAACATACACACACAAACACACACACACATACACACACACACACACATATATATATATATATATTGTTTCAAAAAAATATGAAATTAGATTAAATTTAAATAATTCTCTTGCGCCAATGCTGCAAGGAATGAAATTTGAATATAACAAAATTTCTATTCGTAAATAGCAATTTAAAGTAAAAAAGTAATTAAAAATAATTATAGAAATAGGTTTAAAAGAAATTATAAATAATTTACATTGCTGCGAACTAATCTACA
>KK121918.1:44370-54619 GCA_000611955.2 Stegodyphus mimosarum | reverse complement strand
CAAAGTAGTAAATAATGTGCATTTAAAGTCACATCTCGCATTTCTTTCCCTTTGTGAAAAAAAATTTGGGTTATAAAAATAATATTTAAGTTTAAGTGATGACTTCCTCTGCTAAACAAATGAGTTAAACGATTATCTTTTGTTCCTTCTTGCATTAAATCATCTAATATGAATAAAGTTTGTACACCTAAAAATTCACGAAAGTTCTTGGGTAGTCCTTCTACGAACGTAACATCATCTTCCATTTCTTCATAAAGAGGCTGATGGATCCCGTAGAACCAAACAATTTTATCGGGTACGATCGAAAACATGTCCATCTTGTATTTAATCAGATCCCTCACAAAAAATGTTTTCCCACAGCCTGTGGGTCCCGCGATGACCATCGTAAAAGGATGCTGCAGTTTTGGAAATTCCATGGCAAATGATGACAAGACACATAATTAATTATTTAAATATATTTTTATTGAAAGAATGGAGTGCGTACACGAAAATGATTGGTTACAAAATCATAAACTTTTCTATCGTTACATATATTTTTAGGAATAAAATGATGTAATACATTCTTCATGGAATATCCGCGACATCTAGAATATAGGAAATAGATACAATAATGTCCGCATACCGCTGTTCCGTCACTTTGTAAAGGTATGGGGTTAAATTCCACTTGAGCATATCTCGAGGCGAAATCCGAAATTTCGCCTAAAAAGACTGAGGGAGGGTGACCATAAGAATCGAAAAACTCCATTTGCAGTGGCGATGGAATGTAAAAGGCCAACCAGTGACTACCAGGTTCTTCTGTCGAATCCACATTAGCGATGAAACACGATGGATAGTTCTCAATCACAATATGAGGCAAGTGATCGCTCGGAAACACTCCTAAAAAGGCATCTCGTGTAAAAATGTTCGAAGACAGGATGCGATGTAGTTGAATCGTATTCATACTTAATTCGTGAAATCACATAATACGCGTCGAGATTTGTTTATCTCAATCACGTTTTCAAATTCAGCATAAATAAGTACCGAAATAGTTTCAGTCAGAGCTTTCGAAAACTTTAATTCTACTCGTAAATTGCCTTGTTGTTGTAGGTTCAGATGAGAATCGTTGCACAAGTCTGGTGTCAAATCAAATGCATATAAGGCATGACCGGCAGAAAAGTCATCTCTTGATAAATAAATCCCTCTGTCTCGATTAAATCCTGAAAACAGACTATGATAAGCTCTTATGTAATTTTCCGAATCAAAATCAAGCTCCAGTGGTTTGCCCGGTATAGGGTGTCCGTCGATATACACAGATAAAAAGTTCACGTTATAATGATGAAACACGAATGGATTGGATTTGTACTGTCCGTTCATAGCTGCATTAGAGAGACAGGTGATGATGACGCGTTTCGGCATAACACCCAGGAAAACATTATCTTGAAGAAACGACCAACTTCCTTGTGAAACGGAATATGTTTTACATAAGACTCGGTCAATGGGATATTTGGCAGTACTTTTTTCTAGTGCTTTCGCATGGCCTAGAGAAACGCCTGGACTCACTTTCACTTTTCTAATAAACATGGACGCATGTTCGAGAATAACATTATAATCTGCTTTTTCTTCGGGTGACACTAAACAGAAGGGTGCTTTGCTGCGTTGTAAGATGATCTTCACATCCACTAAATTGAGTAAAAGTCTGTTTTGTTGAAAAATATCACAGTGAAGCTGGCCTATCAAATCCAGAGTCTTACTGCCTTTGATGAGTTCTAATCGTTTTTTCAGACCTTCGTTCGGTTTATCCGCCAATGGATTCACTTCGGTGAGATTGGTGTCTTTGTAGAAGCATTCACAGGTGAGTAAACTTTTCTTGGCATCTTCTCCATAGTTCAGTAATGTTTCAATGTAAGCACGGTAAGGATATGTATTCGTAGAAGCCGATACGATTCTTTCGTTCAAACTCACATCTACTTGTGAGAATAATGCATGTAAAAATAAATTCACAGGAGATACATAATCCTTGATTGTTAAGGCTGATCCATTTGCTTTTAGGATTTTAACTTTCACGTAAATATACGACGAACTTAAGTCAAGATATTCTTCGCCAGTACCCGAAATGTTAAATTCGACTGGACCGCCGTCACGTATATTCGAGAGAGGGTGATATTCAACATACTGTCCTTTTTCGATAGCCGTTTGCGTAGGAGGTATTAGAAACAAATCCAATTCTGATTTCACACAAGCTGGAGAATCTTTACGAATAAATGAAGTCATCTTAAGAAAAAATATCGGGTGATGCTCTCACCTTCTTTGTTCGACGTGAAATGACTGATTTTCTAGCAAGTCTTCTCTTTTTATTTCTTCCAGAACCAATCATGTTCTTTACTTTTAGAGCGGCTTTGTCGGTAAGTTCGCGCCCCGCTTCTTTGAAACGTTTATTGACCGAATCTTTCACATTATTTCCCTGAGATACATCATTTAATACGTTTAGTCCTGTTTGTAGCATTTGTTTACCAACTGCTTTAGCGCCCGACTTGAAAAGAGGAACGGCTGCTCGAAAAAATGATCTAAATAAACCGCCAAAACCATATCCCTTCTGGTGAGGTACACCTTGGTAAAAATTAAGTCCATCTCCTGTTTGCTGCAAGTAGTAATCCTCAAAAGATTTCTGACAACACTGGTACGGTACATACATTATGACAAGTACTTTTGGCGAAAGTGAAGTTTCACGTATGAACGTCCGCGCTCAAATGGCGTCAATTCGCCTGTGTGCGTTCTTATAACAATTTCAATCGTCTCTATAATTTTTCGGTTGACAGGTAAGTAGTGAGGTCTATCATATTGTTCACACACGACTTCTCCATCATTTCCTGTGACTCTGACGATTCGAAGGAGAGGGGCTAAAACATCCCCCACGATCTGTGGTTTCACAACATCTGTATAAAGAAACAAAACGCGGTAATTACAACATGGGTCAGCTATATAAGGGCTAATTACCGTTACATCAGCATCCACTTCCGTAGAAGAAATAACCATAGGCTCAAAACCTAGCATTTGACATAATCCATCATGTAATATCAGGCGAGCTCCATTTCTAACTCTTATACTAACATGTTTTGTCACAGCATTGAAAGTAAATGAAATTTTATTCAGCATTTCCTCAATCTGAATCGCCTTTAAAATGTCTTCTACATTTTCATAAAAACCTGGAGGTATCCTTCTTCCGATTATTTTACCGTCATTTAAATCAAATCCGATTAAATTATTACTGGCATTGATATTATACCAAGTGTGAGGGTAAAGGAATTCAACTACAGAAACTTCCCATTCCCCCTGCAATTCAATGGGTACAGGCAAGCGAGTAATATAATGAGATATTTTGTTTTCAGGAAAATAACTCATAGAGCTATCACTCGGCAACGTCACATAGAAACTCATGGCGAAAACTGAGTGGGATATACACAAGCTTTCACTTTTTATATTGGGAATAAGTTAGATGCAGGGAGCCAATCATCAAATTTAGACGGATAGCCTCGAAATTTAACTAAATACTCTACATGTCCTCTCCGCGTACGCTTCTTTAAAATTTTCTCCACCGGAAATTTCTCTTTCAGTTTCACTTTTTGAAGTTCTTGAGCGTAAAACGTGCCTTGTATCGGTTCTCCTAACAAATCTTTAATTTTATAAACAAATGGATTTCGTCTTTTAATACATTCCGTCACTATAAACAATTCTTCAGTCCAGTTAGTTTCATACCCTTTCTCAAATATTAATTTACGTTTTGAGACGCGAACAACATCTCCTACATTGAAAACACAGTGTCTGGGTTTCGCTTCTTCCAAGTCTTTGTACAATGTAAACCATACCTCTGACTCATTTTCATCATTCACCTCTGCAGGAGCTCTTTTAATACTCGAATGATAAGTGTTATTATAACTTTTCATTAATTTATCTAACACATCGATATATTTGAAAGTATTGTGACTTGTAAAGTACTTCCACATTTTAGTTTTTAAAGTGCGGTTAAATCTTTCCACTACGGAAGCTTTTGTAGAATTAAACGTTGTGAAAAATCGTACATTATGTTCTTTCAAAAATCTTTGAAATCTCATATTTTTAAATTCTGTTCCCTGATCTGTTTGCAACATTTTCGGCTTACGGTCCTTAAAAATTTCTGTAAAAGCCTTTATCACATCTTCTCCTCGCTTCTGTTTGAGCGGAATCGCCCAAGCAAATTTTGATAATATATCTATACACGTTAAAATGTATCGAAAACCATCATTATGCTTACGTAAATGTGAGACATCCACTAAGTCAGCTTGCCATTGGCTGTCTTTACTGTACACTATGACGCGATTCGTGGGAAATTGGTGGCGAAGGGGCTTGTGTAGCGTGTAAGCATCTACGCCTTCTAACCATTTCTGGATCGCTTTCTTCGATATTTTGCCTTGAGCAGCACGATATAAGGCATCCAAACCTCCATAACTTGCGACTTGTCCCGGATCTTGATACGTTTTCTTCATTGCAGCAGGAAATATGATTATTCGATACAGTTATACGAATCGGCATGATCACGGTAACGTGTTATTTTTATATAGTATGGTTTAAACGCAAAGTCATATTTGCAACATTGTTCAGGAGCAATGTGAAATCAATAGGTAGTTTATCACCTCCGGTAAAAATATATATCAACGATAAAATGAAACATATGAGTATGTAAAAACATACTACGAATGCAACTTCCTGAGGCGAAGACATATTCACAAATGGAATCGATGGTTTAATACGCTCACTTTTATACCTTCATAAGATAAAATGAATTATATTTCAACAGGTTAGTGGTTAAAAGATTAAAAAATATATAATTTATTCATTTTCTTACTCATAAGTGACTAGAGATCATGGGGTAGTGCTCTAAAGCAACCAATCATAGTGCTACCCTGTGAACTCCTTTTGTTTCAGGTTCGAATCCCGATTTTAAACACTAAATCAAACTGCGCCTCCTGACTTGCACCGCCTCACCTGCTTCCGGGCTTGCACCGCGCACCGCCTCCTGGCCCTGAACTCTCCGTTTCACACTACTGATAAGAAACAGCAAGAGCATTAACATGTTAATGCGTTCTTACAAATATGTGTTTAACTGTCTCATGCTCAAGATGTTATCTAAAATATGTTTACCAATTTTTGCTTCTATACTATAAAAGTTAAAATAGTTATAAATATATTCAATTCAGAGTTAGTTTGTTATAAATAATCATTTTCTATAGTAGCCGAGATTGAGAATATATTTCCATTTATTCTGAATGCCTTGAGCATGGTGTCCCATTGCGATTTCATAATATTCTTGTCAGGATTGGTAATTAGGTTCCATGGGTTTAGAAGTTTGATACACTAAATTTAAAAAGTTGGTTTTGCATATTCTATTCTCATTTTGTTAACACATTAGAACTGGTTTAGCTTTTATAAACCAGGACGCACACAGCATAATCTCTAGTAGAAAAGTTTCATGAAAAGATTTGCGTCCTTTTCTTTAAAGTACCCAAAATGTAAAAGGTGCAATGCGTTAATGCAAACATGAATGCAAATTTCGTTAAATTTTGAGAAAATGCAATCAATTCATTATCGAAATGTGATACCTGTTAATTGCTTTAAATTAAGTAAAATGTAATGCATGACTTGCTCTATAATGATCACAAATATGTGAAATTTAATTATCTGGGGAAATATTTAGTTCTCATAATAATATCAAAATTGCAGAAATAGGTAGTACAAAATATTTGATTAAAAGTATTTTATGATTTCTAACAAACTGCAGTGTGTCATACTAGATGTTATAAAAAGAAACAAAGTATAAAGGATTACATTCTTTCCATAACTATGTGGATTTTGTTATTCCTAAAAAATATAAGCATTATCTTATGCGTCTTTATCTTCCAAAAATTATAATAAAATCATTCCCAGAAAAATGTAGTTAGCAGTATATTCATTGCAAATATCGCACACTACATATTAAGAAATAAATTTTAATATTTTTGAGCTAAAATGTATAAACCTTAAATAAGAAATTAATGTATGATGCGTAGGTAATCAATCTTCAGTTTTAATATAAGACATCATTCATCTGTGTCATATAATTCTTGTCAACTTAGAGAGATCTGACTGAGGTACATAATTTTGTACGTTTGTTAAGGTGCCATCACGAGGATAATACATAAAAAATATTGGCTTAAAAAAATTCTTAAAAAAAAGAATGAAAAAGGAAAATCTAAAACCTTTCAGATTTTAAATTACGTCCAAAGGGGCGTTTTCTTAACATTTTGTGCATTACCTTTTTAAATATGATGTTCTTCGCACTTAAACCATAAAATTAGTTTAAAGAAAAATATCGCAAAGTAATTTTAAACTGATGTTTAGAATTTCCTATACACAGTCACTCGCGCTGGAGATAAAAATGTTTTTTCTGTAAACGTTGTCTTTGCTTGCTTTGAAATCCTTGAGATTGTTAATGAAAAATTCGTTAAAGCTTTACAAAATATGAAATCGATAATAAAACCAATTCCAAATTTCAAATTCAGGTTTCCAGATGCCCAGTATTCGCAACAGGAATACGTGATTCAAAATTCGATGGCTCTAGGTACCGTCGTTTTATCACAATGCGAGAAACATGCATACATTTAATGCACATTCATTATTATTTAATTTCTTTAAATATAATACAAGGCGATTATATTTGGTAGGAACAGTTTGAAAAGTGAACCGACATTTAATGTTTCCGACGCAAAATCGCAAAACGAAAAAGAACATTATAGCAGAATAATTTTAAACTGAGCAAATCTTTAGAATTTCCTATACACAGTCTCCCGGTCTGGACATAATATTTCTTCTGTACAACATTGCCATTGCTCGCTTTGATATCTTCGAGTTTGTTAATCAAAACATTCGTTAAAGCTTTACAAAATATGAAATCGATATTGAAACAAATTCTAAATTTCAAATTTGGGCTTCCAGATGAGCATATTCGCAGCAGGATGACGTCATTGAAAATTCGAAGACTCTAGATACTGTCGTTTTATCACAATGCGAGAAACATACATACGTTTATGCAGACTCTCCATTATTTAATTTCTTTAAATATAATACAGGGCTGTAATATTTTGTGGCAACATTTGAATAGTGATTCAGACTTTTAATGTTTCCGACACAAAATCGCAAAACGAAAACAATAGTCGTTCAGGGACAAATCCCTTTTGGACTACAATTATAAAAGCAATGAAAGTATTAACTAATTAAAGTTTTCTTTAATGACATGTAATTTATGCAAAAAAAGTACATTGCTGGTAACCAGTAATATAATAAGTAGTTAAAATCATAATAGCAGTAATCAATGTACTCAAAGAAGTATCAACGTGCCAGACAAATTGTTAAATTCGTATCTTCTAAATCATACACTAAGCAAATTTCCGTAATTAGCAGAAATACTAATTAAAACTGAACGGGAACAACACATCACACACGTACAATCTCCAAATTAGTTACCGCTAGAAGTCTGGGTTTCAGATAAATTTCTAAACGGCGCGCTCTGGATTGAAGGTTGAGTAAGAATCAATAACATAGGGTCTCTTGAAACTTATGTAAATAGATAGTCGCATATCTCATATGTTGCATAATTTAAATACAGTGTTGAAAACTTTAAATTGCGAAATAAAGCCTTATATAATAAAGCATTTATGACTTCCTAGTGAATTAAATTTCAGAAATTTGTCAGGTCAGGATAAATTAACTGATGTGACAAAATAAATAAAAGTAAGAAAGAAGAAAGGAAAGAAAATTTCATTAGTAAGCTGCTCCTTAAAAACTTTTTGCCTTCGAAGGAAGGAAATCCTTCCTTTGTTGTTTTAAAATGCACTGAATGTTTTGCTTAAAATTCCTAAAAACAAAGTTTAAATTTTACCGCTTTTTAAGTTAATCCTTACCTGTCCACATCTCTGAGATTGTTGGATGTCACATTTAAGTTTCTTAAATTTCTTTCAATATTTGAATATGCTTTGGATTTGAAAGTTATACTGTAGAGCCGTAAGATTATTTTGAAGCAGGAGGCATAGAAAATGAGTAATGCTCTGGCCGGGACTCGAAGATAGGCCTCTCGAATACCCGTCGAGCGTGCTAAACATTACACCACGAAGGTATGCTGGAAGGAGGGAGAAAATAAATACTTTATATAGTCCGGCAAGACGTGTTACGAATATAAGACTGACTTGTTTAGTTAGGTGTGTCGGGCTGCGGACACTTTTGGTACCTTATGTACTCCCCCTTTTAAAGGGCGACTGGGATTGCCAAATCCTGGCTGAGACCAATTGCCAAATCCTGCCAAGAATGGGGACCCAATTGCCAATCCTGCCAAAGAATATTTGTCAGGACTGAGTGTTCAGTGCATACTCTTGGCGAACATATTCGTGAAGTAACTAAATCCTGATCTTGAACAGGGAGCTGAATGCAGCTATGTTCTGTGGTGGAATACTGTGATTAAGTGGTAGAATAACTATACGTAAAAAGGATTTAAAATCCTCTTTTATTAAACCACTATATTTACAGCCACCTCCCAACTCGGGAGGGATACAGAAAATAATGACCGCACTTGGGTCTAAACTGAACAATCAGATAATTTGAACTAAAGTTAAATAGAAATTAAATCGTCGTTGCTCACAGAGCTATGCACGCGAGGTTGGCCTCTATGCTAAAGGGGGCGTAGCAAGATTTAACTAATACTAACGCACTTAGATTTACTTTAATAAGTAATAGAGTAACAGCGCTAAGGCTTAGAATTTAAATACTAGTTGGTCAGGCGAACGTCGAACAGAGCAGCAGTGATCTGAGACTAAAAGCTCTCTCACACTAAGTAGTTCCGACCTATCGCTTAAATAGAAACTTGGCTCCACTACAAATTAGCATAAAGCTGAAACGCGAGCTTATTCTAATGGGAAGTTGAAGTAAGAAAAGGCAAATTAAAATAAAACTTTGTTAGTTTAAACTAAAACCTTACATATTCACCCACCACCTTTTTCGTTCGAGCTCCACTGTAGAGTCATTCGGTTTATTTGCAGAAGAAGTACATGAAAAATGAGCAATGCCTTCGCCGGGACTCGAATACTCTCCGAGTGTGCTAACCGTTACATCACGAAGGCATGAGGAAGAAGGGAGAAAGTACCTTATAATCCATGCATCAAACAGAAATAAATAATCTTCTTTACTGCTGTTGGAATTATTAATATAATTTTTATGGAAGATTAATTGTATTTATCCCAGAGCTATTACATAAGTCGTTTTACTGCAAAATATACTCTACTTTGTTGTAGACCTTTGGTTTCTGTAGCAGTATCATCCAAAAAAAAAGTAGATTGTATGAACAATTTACGAATTTGAAATTCAAATTGATGTTCCTTTATGTTTTACATATACAAGGATACTGCAAATGATTCATTGGGTTTTATCTTTTCAAAGTGTGTTCTTGGGATTCATAGGTTGATGAAAAGTATCCTTAATTTTTAAATTAATGCATGCAAACTTTCTTTTGGTTCATCATGTTTTTTTGTTAGTGGCCCGGTGCTTTATTTAATAGATTTATGCCTTGGTCTACTGCAAGGGACGCAAATGGTGGCTCTTTCTTTATGAAAGCACCTAATAGGTGGCCACCGTTGTCTCCTATGAAGGGACGGACAATTACAATCATGCCTTTTCCAGGATTCGAACCCGGGTCCATCAAGCAGTCAGGGTCACTAACCACTAGTTTGGTGTTAAAAGATGAACATTTCTCACAAGAAAGCGTTTCAAGTTTCAGATTATGCACAATTCTTTGCAGTTATTATTGCATAGAGTGCATTTTGAAAGCAGTTTGATACAGATACACCAAGCCACCATAGCATATTGAGATACTGTCGGCAGTTAATGAACACTAGTTGCTAGCAGAAGGCAATAATCCCAGACAGCTAAACATTTCCAACGAAACAAGAGGGAAAGTCAAAAGAGCTGACACTTCTGCCAGCTATACTCGTAATTACCACAGCTGCTTTGAACGAATACATGTTGATTACGAAGTGCGTTTACATAATCACGAAAATATCTTCTTTTCTTCGAAATAAGAAAGCAACATATTGAAGAATAAATAGTAGCTGTAAAGATAATGAAGATACGACTAATGGTTTTCTTTTTGTGGTTACAATTAGCAGAGAAATATTATAACGCTGTTGGAACGAATTGGTGCACATTTCTATATGCG
>KK121918.1:0-42706 GCA_000611955.2 Stegodyphus mimosarum | reverse complement strand
AATTGTTACAGGAATGTCACAAGCTTCTAACATTGGAAGTAATGGTTGGTTTCATAAAAACTCGCACGGTGACTATAATGAATCCGAAGCCTTACATCGGAATTGCTGGTGTCGGTGGAACTTGCAATCTTGGTTGGGGAACAGGTTAAATGTTGATCGGTCTTGCGATATTGTCTTTAATTGATTTGGGCACCTCTTATAAGGTTATACGTGATTCAGTACTAAACTTAGACAGGAATCCTAACAGACATGTAGTGGGTTATCGCTATGACTGAGATAGACCGACAAAGTCTTACGGAAATTTAAATTTAACCATTTTATTTAAACTGAAATTTTAATAAAACAGTGCACATCTACTGCTATAGATAGCTACAGCGTGAAAATATGAAAAGTCAAATAAATTTTAAACGTTTATCAGTAATCTAACACTGCGCAGTAAAGTACAATGCTATAAGCTGGATAAATAATTTATCGGCGCGTCAATGTAAAATATTGGTGGCTAGAGAATGCAAAGCCGAGATAGTTACATTTAACCAGAGCTGGCTAAATTCAACCGTTCAGTGCACATGCCAGAAATACACTCTCTTTCATGATCTAAAAACCTGAGCTCAAGTATATAATAAATAAATACACTCGAATTCCAAAATGCATCCAATGCGCAATCCATTGTCAAAAGCTTAATTTGCATATTTCATGTTCTGGGTTATCTATGCCCAGGGTCTAATTTTCAGAGTTCAGTTGCAGGTATCCAAAACAAATAATTAGCACATTGGGTTATTGGTTGGAAATATTAATATAAAACATATATTTCAAATTGTCTTTAAATTTTGAGAAGCAATGTATAAGGAAATATACTTACAGAAATTTAAAGAACTTTCACTTATTTCAAAGCAAGATGATGAGTTACTACGACTTACATGACACTTCTAATAAGTTACAATACAAACTACTTGCAAGATGAGTTACATGGTATTGTCTACACAAAATTTCAGAAATATTGCGGAATTCATACCTAATCTTTTTTCTACAGCTTCACCAAACAGAGGTAGCTCTAATGTGTATCACAGATATATGAGGTTTCGACAATTTAATACATATTTTAAATTTAAAACTGCATATGATGTAACAGAACACTTCCATTAGAGATTGTAGAGTCAATGTTTTTTTTTTTTTTTTTTTTTTTTTTTTTTTTTAAGCATGACATGTGAAAAATGCGCGCTGCCCTTCCAGAAATTTGAACTCGGGACCTTGCGGCTACGCATTGAGTTTTCTTCCAGTTACACCACGAAATCACGCGGGAAGGAGAGAGAAAATGCATTATAAGTTTGTTCAAATTTTGCTACTCACAGTCAAAAGTTTCGAATTCAAACTGATCCATGCTATGAATACAGCTCTACAAATTAATGCATATTTTTTTTTCTGCTAGAAATACCTTTTCTATTTTCTTTGAGTTATTAGTTTTGAATACTCCTCAGTAATTGCTTACGTAATGTACAAATAATTATCTGTGTGAGGGTGCATTTTGGACCTGGCCAAGAAAAACAGTTTCTTCTTATCATTTTCTTATGTATTCCTCGCATTTGTACTTATTACTCAGGTATAGGAATATTTTCGATCAAGAACCGAAATAGGAAGCCTTCGTTTTGTGAAATAAAATATCTTCAACAACAACTTCTTTAAAAATTCCGCAACTATGCGGTTGTCGATTGTGCCATTTCAACTCAAAAACTCAGAAATGCCACAGTTGGTAACTGAAGCAATTTTAGAATATACATTGTTTCATTGGCTTACTTGTAAGGTTTTAGTTAAAGTTTTAGTTAAACTAACAAAGTTTTATTTTAATTTAAATCTTTCTATCTCTTCTCAGTTTCAACTTCCCGTCAGAAGAAGCGCGCGTTTTCAGCTTATGCTAATTTGAAGTAGAGCCAAGTACTATTTAAACCAGTGGTAGAAACCTCTCAGTGTGAGAGAGCTTTTAGTCTCAGATCACGGTCATTCTGTTCGACGTTCGCCTGACCAGCTAGCAGCTAAATTCTAAGCCATCGTGCTTGCTACGTGATTGCTTATTGAAATAAATCCAAGTGCGCTAGTATTAGTAAATCTTGCTACGCACCATTTAGTTAGAGGCCAACTCCGCGTAGAGCTCTGTGAGCAAAGATTAATTAAATTTCTATTTAGCTTCAGTTTAAATTTATCTGATTGTTCATTTAGACCCAAGTGTGTTCTTTTACTTTCTGTATCCCTCCCGAGTTGGGAAGTGATTTGTAAATAATATCGATTTAATAAAAGAGGATTTTAAATCCCTTTCAAGTGCAGTTATTCTACAACTTAAGCACAGTATCTACAACCAGAACATAGCTGCATTCAGCTCCCTGTTCCAGATCAGGACTTAAGGACTTTAAGGAGTTTCACAAAGATGTTTGCCAAAACTATGCACAGAACACTCAGTCCTGACATACTAAGTTCGTTAAATATCAAAGTATCAATAGAGTTTTTAACATTTATACCATCGATCGATTGGTAATGAAATATTATATTTTAATAGAGAATGAAATAAACTATTCCTTCGTAAATTAAATTATTGAATACCTTTTAAAATGTAAATATATTTAGTTTCAAGGAGGTCTTAACCACATTAGGAGTTTATTTATTGATTTTTTCATTGTTAATTTTTTCATATAGCATAAGTTTAACACAATAAGAAGTTTACTTCATTGTTGCAATTTTAAATGTTATTTGGTTTTCAAGGCTTCAGTTTGCTTTCTTTTCATGTAATAATGTAATTTACTGCATTTATTAAATCAAAGAATTTCCGATGCACAAATTTCCATTCTCCTATGAATATAATCTATTCATGGAAAGCTTTATAGAATGTAATTGATACGTGTTGCCATTAACGACAATAAGAAATAAAAACCTGTAAACAGAGGAAGTTTCTTAATGCTTTCGAAATATATCTCATTACTTAGTTGCTCATATTTATAAAATACATAATCGTCGCCATGTGTAGTATTTTGTTTGAAAGTAATATTGATATCACTGAAATGAAGCCGCAGTAAATATTACCTTAATAATTTAATTGATTCTGAATGTTGTCCAATTTTCCAATCAATAAATGTACCTTCTTCAGTTACTTCATTTTACTGATATGATTAAACTCTTCGATATACAAGCTTGCAGCAGTACTGCTTAGGATTTGAATACATTGAATGGTAAGATTTATATAACCTAAGACGACGTTAATTGGAGTATTTAGAGAAGCATTCACATTTAAAAGAAACTTTAAGTCAAATTATAGCTTATAGGTTTCTTATAGTTGATAATAATTCCAGAAAATGTGTGAAAGATGTGATACGTGTATTAGCAATAAATCCTTCTCTTTCATAAATCGACTTCCTCAGCAAAATACAAATAAGTAAAATATAAATAATGAATGAATTCAAATCTTTTACATATTCTTTATTTTTTTAATCTTTTACATATTCTTTATTTTTTCTATGTGTATATATATATATATATATATATAGCCATTCTGTTACTCTGCTCAGTGAGCACGTTTTTTTTATTCTTATATGTTGATATATTGTGCATTTTTTGCTTTAAAAATGATTGAATTATGTTGCTCTTATCTTCAAGTTAAGCATTTCATACCTCTAGTAAATCTGCATGCAAGATTTGTAGAATTAAATCATGCTTAATCCATTCTGGAATTTATTCCGGGTTAAGATTTGTTAAGTGTATAAAATTTACTTCGTAATTTTTATTATAGATATTTTGAGTTTTTATGTATTTTTGCCTTGTCGCGAAGTGAGAACTGAATTATATGAATGGAAAGGGCTTAATCATCTGTGAGAAATCGTTTCTTTTTTTTGTTTCTTTAATTTCTTTTACACATCGTTTTAGATTTGTTACAGTATTTGAATACAACATGTGACAACCATAAGGTAATTCTTCAGATGATACACATAACTTTTGTGCATTCTGAGTTATAAAATGAATGAGATGTAACTCTGTTAACTGAAGCTAGCGCCAGAGTGTCGCTATGGTAAGCAAATGTAGTGCATTTTAAAGTACGTTTATTCTATTGTGATTTATGCGCTATCGATGAAGTAGATTTAACTCAATCCAGTAAGTTTAAATCACATGCAAATTGCGTATAATTTAATGTTCCGTTCACGGACGTCATGTGGTGTATACATCAGATTTTTTACTGAATAATAACTTTTACTGAATGTAAAAGTTAAACTTAATTGAAAAAAGTGAACTTTCAATATAATTGTTTTTTTATTTATTTCTGAAACTATATTTACTGAGAACGCCTTCATATATTATTTTCAGTTCTACTTAAAAACAAAATTATATATTTATTTTTAAACCATTAAACAGGCTACTTAAAAGCAAATGAAATATTTTTCCCTCCTTCCTTTTCAACGGAAAAGGGAAGGGCCAGTTAAAAGCTTAAATGCTAAGATGAACATTATTTTATTTAAGTCAAAATACTTATTTTAAATATTTATATAGGATGTTTTATCAAATATAAGTAAATAATTCCATAATTCATAGCGTATAGATAATTGTCAATATATTAATTATAATTATATACTTTGCAAGAAAAAGTACATTTAGTTCGAATAAAACTATTTCGAAACCATTTTTCAAAATCAATGAAAATTCTGTAAATCTATGTCGGAAAATTTTTAAAATGAAATATTCTAAAGTTTTCATTTTAAAAATATTCGTAACAGTGCTTTATTTTTTCCTTTATACCATTTTTAACTTTTTAAGCTACATGTAAAATTATTCTACTTATTTTTATTCAGAAGTCTAAAAAAATAACGTTTTTCACTTGGGTAAGCTACACCATTAAACGAAGCTCCAAAAAAGTAACGTTACCTTAAATGCCTTCCATCTATTTTAATGCATTTTCTGCATCTGTTTAAGGTATCTAATGGCATTTCTAATCTTATCGCTGAATGGTTTACGTTAAGTTAAAAAATTGTGGATGGATTTAATGATAAGATAGAATACATTTATTTTTATAGTTATTTCTCAGAACTTTTATTTGTAAAGAAACTGATTCATGTGCAGCAGAAACTAAAGGCGTGTTCCGAAACTACGGGTTAGTTATTTTTATGCACACATGCATTTGTATTAATATATGTACAAACATACACATACATATATCTATTTATCTATATCTATATCTACCTATTTATCTATATTTCTCTTTCTCTCTATATATTTATATCAGTGTTTGATTTAACTCCTAGAAAATGAAAAGAAATTAGGAAAAAATCTGAAAGCTTTCATATTTTACATTACGCCAAAGGGGCATTTTTTAACCTTTTATGGGTTAACTTTATTTATTAAATATCATGTTCTTCGCACTTAAAATATAAAATTCAGTTCAACAGCAATATCGGAAAGCAATTTTAAAATGAGCATACCTTTAGAAATTCCGATACACAGTCTCAAGTACTGTACACAATTCTTTTTTCGCACAATGTTGTCATTGCTCACTTTGAAATCGTTGAGTTTGTTAATCAAAATTCGTTAAATTACAAAATATGAAATAGATAATAAAACAAATTCCAAATTTTGGCTTCCAGATGCCGATATTCGGGTGTAAACGTACGCTATTCAAAATTCGATGGCTCTAGATACCCTTGTTTTAACACACGCGAGAAACATACATACAGTTACGCAGATTCTTCAGTATTTAATTTTTTTTAATATAAAACAGGGCTCTAATATTTTGTGGCAACAATTTGAAAAGTGAACCGATATTTGCAGTGAACCAACGCAAAATGCCAAAATGAAATTGATAGTTTTTCAGGACAAATTGACCCTTTGGATTAGAAAGGCATAAAAAGTGAACTTTAATGTCAATGCAGTAAAAAATTCATTATTGTTTACAGTAAGTATAAAAATAATTAAAGGAAAATTTACGAAAATTTTATAAGACGAACATGTGGAAAAATGAGGAATAATTATTGCTATTAAAGGGAAATTTATTGATTTTTCATGGGGAACAAACCAATTTCCATTTCGCAAATATTAATAGAAGCAAATGTGTTTCGTCGTTTTCATATGGAAGAGTTAATTGAAGACGACCAAGCCAGGAATATATTGAGCCCAAACTGATTCAAAGTGCTAGTTAAGAACAAATCTTAACAGAATAATAAAGTAACTATTTAGAAGTTGGCCAAATCTATTCAAATACAAAACTTAACTAAATAAACAAATAGAGAATAAAATATTCTTGCATAATACTACTATTCTCTGCTTCTTATGGTTGTTTAATGTTGTTTAATGAATGGTAATATTGTTTAATGTAGAACCAAATAAACATAAAAAGAAATTAAACAGTGTAAAAATGTAAGAAATACGAATAAATTTAAACATTCCTAATACAGTAAAACAGATTAGTAAAATGTATGAAGAATTTTAAAATCAGCATAATTAGAATACCTTAAAAAGGCCAGAAATGAATTACATTTAACTTACTTACATTAACATTTAACTTAAAATGTTATTAACATTTAGCTTAATGTTTGCTAAATTGAATAGGAGAACAAAATGGCAGTATCCTTCAACTTTGGTTGTAATATTAATATAATAAGTTAGATGGAAAACAGATGCTGATGGCAGAGTAATTAAGAAAACATCCGATGCCTAAATACGTTGTAGCACTCATGTACTCTCGTTCGATTTTACTATTTCCTTTATTCGTTGATAAATACAGAAAAATTGTCTCAATAAGCGTCTGTTCTTAGAACCCGATTGGGACTCTCTACAAGTTTCTTCAATACATCTGAGCGGAAGTCGGCAGCAGTGAGTTAGCAGTAGGGAAGCGAGAGAGATAATGCGACGCATATAAGCTGACAGCTCGGTTCAGAATGAATTGGTTTCACTTTCCATTTAATCCCTGTTGGTTGATAATACGTTTTGGTTGGAAAATTTTAAATCTTATTGACTGAAGCCTTTGTTTAAATATCTGCGTCATTAGCATTTTGCAAGAATCATATGGCATGGTTTAATTTTAAAATGCTGCAAGTTAGAGGTTTTTACGTTAAGCAGTTGCTATTTTGGAGATAGAAAGGGGAAATAGCTAAATTAAAATGGAGAGATGGGCTTCAGATGGCATTATTATACCTTCTAATGGGAGTAAACGCTTTCACTGGGCAACATCCTAAGATCAGTGCCGCATGATATGTAATTATCCAAAGTCTATTTTATGAGTCTAATATCAAATGGAGACTTTACGAAAATGATTTATGAATTTTGATAATCAAATATGAAGAAGATCAGTGTAATAATTTACACAATGTTTATAATAATTTTATGGATGATTATAGAGATCATTGGATCTTAGTCCAAATTATCAAAGCACAGTTTTTAGATTGATGAACTCGGTAGAATTATAGTGCTAAACTTCTAAAACGTTTGCTGAATTGCTTTTAACAAGCATTCATTTATGAAAACAGAAATAAAGACTGGGTCACTCCTGAGGCCTACTTCGTATTTTCTTACCACATGTTTCTATGACGTAACCGAACTCTTACGATGGTGCAATACTGTTATGGCACATGACACTCCGGTTATATCAGATTATAAGCCAAGGTTTCGCTGTGGGGCCAAGTAATGAGTTTTGTTGTTTATTTTAAATTCTTTCTTTCTCTTAAATTCATCTAGTCTGAAGCACTGAAATTTGACATTTTTAAGGGGATAAAATTACTGTTTTTTGAAAAAACATTAACATCATAGAATCAATACATCTATTTTAGCATATTTGATCCAAGAGTATTAAAGCAACTTAAAACTATATTTTTAAACACCTAAAAGAATCGGCGATTAATTAAATTATCAAGCTTCTTGAATATATTGTTACGTATTTCTCATTTATTTGGCTATTTATTTAGAATTGTAATTAAAATTGCTTTATATTTCCCGTGCAACGCAGACGATTTTTGAATAGAAAGCTACGTCAAAAAAAAATAAAAATAACAGAGCGCCTGCATTTAATGTTTAATAAATAAATATCTCGTAATCGCTGCTGCCATCCAGAAAAAAATAGAAAAATCGAGATTGTTCTAGTGATAATTATAAAGCTTATAAAAGCCGAATTGAAACACCTCATCTGAGTTGTAGTTGTAGCTGTGTAAAGCGAACTTCTGTTTGTTTACTTAATGCTGTAGCGATTTCGCTGCGACATAGAATTAGTTTATCTGTTTCGAATTGAGTTTTGCTAAACGTTTGAGATACTGTGATATTGTGTGAATATCTCTGAAGAAATATTTCAGCATTTTGATTTATTTCTTGTGGAAAGAATAAATTTTTGTTAACATTTTAACGACTTGTGCATTCAATCCATGACAAACCCGTACGCACGCAACAATATTATCTTGTTATTTTTTAAACCACAATGACATGATATATTGGTACTAGAGTAAAACATTTTAATTTATTTATTGTAGTAATTCACTATAACTTCCTTTTACTTTTATTTCGCTTCGTATTTTTTATTTCAATACTCATTTGAAAAGATGTCGAAAATGAATGCTGATTATTTCGTAAATCACTATAATAATTAAACTTTATGTTAAGGCACTGCGGTTGTTGTAATGGTAGTAACATATGCCCTTGGATGTGTTTATAGTTATGATTAAAATTCCAAAAGAAATATTACTTCACATCCACATTAAATTTATATTAAGAAGAAATATATCAACCACATCCATTGTCAAATAATACGAAACATTTCGTCTTATTTAGTTCTCAAATTTAGAAAAAAAAATATCTTTACATTTTTTATTCCATATAAACTTTAATGTTTGTGCAAAACTTCTCCAACTTTCCTTAAATGTAGCAAAAATTTATGATAACCTCTTTATAGCATTTCTCCCCAAATACATCCACGTGTTCATGTGCCGTAAATCGAATGAATAATTCAAACCACTGACGGAAGAAATGTAATCACCTCTCTTGGCAGATTGATGTGATCTACACACACTCGTAAACTTACCACAATAAATAAACATGGGTAATCATGATATTAGATCATTCTGAACCAACAGCAAACTCAGCGCCTAATGCAATAGTACTTCCGACGCAATACATGCGAGTCATGAAAGAGCTCATAAGTGAAGGTGAATGGAGCGGTGGGCAATGGACATCCATTGGGCTCTAAATAGAAAAGAGCAACACTCTAATGACCACCAGACCTGATGAAGAAGCTGGCGGCTATACGCTGCGGTGACATTTTGGTTACAGGGCATTGATTACATGCCGGGGACATATCCCATCAGTGACCAATCGGGAATCTTTCCATGTCCAACTATATGTCACATATAGATAGCCTCGGAACCCGCCGGTGACAAGTATTTAATACGGAAAAAAGGGAGACGTGACAATATTTCGCTTTTCTTTTATTTCCTATTTCCCCAGCTTAGAAAATTCTGGTTTCGAAATATTTGTTCAAGAAAACCGTTTTCCTTTGTAAAAACAGAAAGTAATTAATGCAGCTGATTTTCTATGAGTTCTCAGTTAGACAACTTAAGCATCTTATATGAAATTCAGGTGTATATTTCTTTATACGTAATCAGCAAAACATAATATGCTATACGTGAGTTAATACTGAATTAAACGTACTTAAAGTTAAATTTAATGCAGGAATTCATGAACCAATTAGCACGAGTTCATGAGTAACTTCGCATGTTTCATACAAAGTTTGATATTGTATTTCATGATTTGATAGTTTGTACTGGTAATTTGAAAATGATTTTGTGTATGAGTTAATGTGTCACTTGACATGTTAAAATGGCTTTACGTATCCTGAAATTGGTTTTCATTTTGCGCTTGCATTCCAAAATCCATGTCTGCATATAAAGGATGGTAAATAAGTGTTTATTCTTATATTAAAGGTATGCTCAGTAAAATAATTACCAAAATGAAATGCCTTTATTGTACTGTAAAAAAGCACACATCTATATACGTTAGTTTCTTACTATTTCAAAGTTGAAGAAATGGGCTGCTATATGAACAGGTTAGGTTAGGTTACATTACGTAATTTAGATATGATATAGAACAAGTGAATATCTGCTTAAGGGAAAGGATGGCTTCGTGGAGAAATTCTGTAAGAAAACCGGCTCGTACCTGCTTTGCACATAGGACAACCATTAAAAATCTCCACGTAGCGATTAAGCCTTGCGTGCAAACACATGTAGAAATCGCTAGTTTTCAGCAGTCTTAAAAAAGTTATATTAATTGTCTCTAAATATAAAATTTTAGTGAGACATTTATGCTTTTGAAATTATACATTTCATTTTAGTAGCATTTTGAAAATAACACTCTGAGGTATTTATTGTTTACATTTAGCGGACTTGATGCCTGAGTATTGTCTCTTAAAGAGAATATTTGTCGCAAGCTACGAGCACAACTGAAAGCATCAGCGAAAAATAGCAACGTCTTGAAAAATTAAATAATTTATTTATAAAACAAGAGTACATTTCCATTGGCAATAACTGACTAAACAAAATGTTATAGCAATTTTTCCCTCATGTATAAAGTGAATGCAAGCCAGTTTCTGTTTCAAAGTTCTCCATGAAGACCTTTAGGCAGATATTCTTTGCACTCCTTGCCACATGCAAATAAACTTAACTAAGTCTAAAGTGATAAAATTATCATAATTATTTAACTTAGAACTGTTTCAGGAACTAAACTCAAATCAACCTGTGAATACTGGATAACACTTTTCTAAAATTTTCTGATTTTTACTGTTTAAAGTATTTTAAATTTTTTTTTTACACTTTACAATTTTAACGGAAAGCTCTTTGAAGTATCAGACTGTGATTTGAAATTATAAGATTGCAGTCTCTTTAAATTAGTTTAAACATTTTCCATTACATGCGAGAAATATAATTCTTGATTTGAACTATGTTTCGATATGCATTTATTGCATTTCTTTATTTAATGTAATATATTTTATTTAAATTTTAGAATAGTTTCTTTTTCTCCGTTTAGAAGCATTTTGCAACAAAAATTAAGTTTTTGAATCGTAATTTTAAATCATGATTTTACGTAAAATCTAGATCTCCATAATAAGTTAGGAATTTTTCTTTATGTGTTTTAAGAAATCAGATTCACTAATAAAATTTATGAAATTTATGAAGATGCACATTCATATTAATATTAGGAGTCAACCCAAAAAATAATAATAAATGCTCAGAAAGATTCAATGCAGAGAATATTTTGCAATATCCTAAGATTAAGAGTTAATTTTTACTCACACTTTTATTATTTTTTTATTTAATTTGCAAATTCATTAATTACATTGAATTAAATTGCATAAAATAAGGATTTTCAGCATACACTCAGCATATTAGACGATAACACGATATTTAGAATATTCTAAACAGTTATTTTCATTTCAGTTAATCAAACACTATTTCAAATTTTCACCAAATATCTCCATGAAATATCTCCGTTGAAAACCTTTTCAAGCAATATGTTTTTACTCGCATGGTGTAAATATACAGGGTGATCAAAAAGTCAGTATAAATTTGAAAACTTAATAAATCACGGAATAATGTAGATAGAGAGGTAAAAATTGACACACATACTTAGAATGACATGGGATTTTATTAGAAAAGCAATAATTAGAAAAGTAATAATCTGATCAGAAAAGCAATAATTAGCATAACAAATTAAGACAAAGCAAAGATGATGTTCTTTACAGGAAATGCTCAATATGTTCAATATCATTCCTCAACAATAGCTGTAGTCGAGGAATAATGTTGCGAACAGCACTGTAAAGCATGTCCGGAGTTATGGTGAGGTATTGGCGTCAGATGTTGTCTTTCAGCATCCCTAGAGATGTCGGTCGATCACGATACACTTGCGACTTCAGGTAACCCCAAAGCCAATAATCGCACGGACTGAGGTCTGGGGACCTGGGAGGCCAAGCGTGACGAAAGTGGTGGCTGAGCACACGATCATCACCAAACGACGCACGCAAGAGATCTTTCACGCGTCTAGTAATATGGGGTGGAGCGCCATCCTGCATAAAAATCGTACGTTCCAGCAGGTGTTTATCAGCCAGGCTGGGGACGATGCGATTCTGTAACATATCGGCGTTAGCACGTTAGCAGTTACAAAACCAGAATCACGCATTTCCTCGAAGAAAAAAGGCCTGACAACAGTAGATGTGGTAAATCCAACCCATACCGTGACTTTCCTCGTCGTGCAATGGAGTTTCCACGACAGTTCTAAGATTTTCGGTAGCCCAAATTCTGCAGTTGTGGGCATTGACAGACCCTCGGAGCGTGAAATGAGCTTCATCGGTCCACAACAGGTCACTCAACCAATCGTCATCTTCCGCCATCTTTTGAAACGCCCACACCGCAACAGCTTCACTAAATGCACTAATACAGCTTCACTAAAAGCACCTTTTCAGGTAACATCAACATGCTGCGACTGCTGGTGCATCTGATTCTCTCTCTCATTACAGCTCCTTTTATACACGATTTTCATGCGCAGTCACTGACGTTTTGCTGTCCAGCGCCATCTGTCGGACATTTTTTGAACATTTTTTTGGGTTCTAATAAAACCCCATGCCATTCTAAGTATGTGTGTCAATTTTTACCTCTCTATCTACATTATTCCGTGATTTATTAAGTTTTCAAATTTATACTGACTTTTTGATCACCCTGTACATTCATTCAGAAAGGCACAGTATAACAGCAGTATAACCTTTTCGTGACGTACACTATTCAGTATATTGTTTCGGAGCACTTATACTCACTCTGGTTTAGGTTGCATGGACGTACATGTCATACAGTGATGAAGAAAAACAATTACAATCCTTAGAAGATATATTTTAACGCACGCGTTTGTAATTCAACATTTTGCAGCAATGTATTTCTAAAGCGTCTTGTAATACTTGGCTCGAATTTGCAGCTATGTTTAAACACAATGAGTGATGATAACGCGTTTAATTATTTCTATATTTTGTTTCGTGAATTTTGTTGTCCCCACGTTTTTTAAATACACTTTTTAGAAAATATGTGAGCTGATAAATTTCGCATTGCTATAGGAAAAAACTACTCGCCCAATCCTCGATATATTCACAGTCCATATTTTGTAGTCAGAGCAAATGTATGGCAAACATTTGTTATTTCTTTTTATCGGGGACTTCCCAGCGGCCAAGCGGTAAAATCGCTGAACACTAGTAGTTCCGGCCTGGATTCGAATCCAGGGGAACGGGCTGGTTGTGTGGGCGTTTTCGTTATTTTCCCCATGTGTAACATCTACACTAGCCAGTTTCCTTTTGAAAGTCTTTCACGAAGACATCCCTCCCCTTAGATAGATAGCCCTGGTGTGCTTTGCCATAATAAACTGAACCACTGGGATCCACTATTTATCGAGATTCAGTAATTTTATAATTACAATAATAAATGTAAAAATTTGGAATCAACTAACATTGAATTTCAGAGGAATTATATCTTTCGTGTAATTTTAATATATAAACTTATTTTTTACTAAACAGTGTAAGGGTCATTAAATTATTTCCTGGTTTGATTTGGTTTGTGTGATTACTGCAAGCTCATTTGAGGGATTTGAAACTCGTACAGAATTGCGAGAGTGTTCAGCGACTTTACCGCTCCACCGCTGGTGAGCCTAAGCTATTACTCCACGGCCTAAGCTATTACAGCTTGTACAAAATAACTCCATTTAATTGAATTAACAGCAGAGAATTATATTCATATAAATATAGGGTACCATGTTTTGAAGAAAATGTGCAAATACATGTGAGCAAAATTTATCCTTATAAACTAATTTTACATGAATTCTGAAAACATGTATTCCACATTTTTACATATGTGTATCATTTACTGATTTAACCTTCTCTCGTTTCTTCTCAGTATGTTTAAATCGGGTACATCGAGGTATTAGTTTACACATAATACATAGTATAATAATATACATAAAGTTAGATCTGGGCAGAGAAATTTATTATTATCTTTGCATATCTGACGTTACAGGAACAAGTTTTAATTATAAATGAAACAGAAAAAATTAATTTCTCCTATAAGCCTTAAATATATATTCATGACAGAGGTCAATTTTTATTATTATATATGTTTGTCTCTACAGACCTGAACTATATAATAACGATAACTAAAATATTTGGAAACAAATGGTAATACGAATAATTGATTTACGTTATGTTTCTCCAAAGCTTCGACTAATCTGATATCATAATTATGTTAAGCTCTGTTCAACTAAGTGTGACTCCATATAAGAAACGTTATATAGCATGGCAAAATATTCTACCCTGAGATTTTGAATCAGATTGCGAAAAATATGCAAAGAAAGCTTTTGTTGCTACTAAAATGAAATTAAGATTGAATTCGGTTGAACTTTAAATTTACGCGTGCAATACAGAATAATAAATAGATTCAAATTCAATATTTACTCTCAAACACAAATCCCTCTTTTATAATAACATTCATAAATTATGTAACTGATATTGAATACATTTCTATAGTTAAAATTCAGTAAATGGTCAAGATATGTTGCTAAGTCAACTGGAATAATATTCGAAATATAGTCAAATACAAATTACAGGTTTTCTACCTTTCTCAACGTTTAGAGGATTTGCTTGAAATAGACATTGCCAGTGTGAGTGGTTTGTATCATTTCTATTTAATAATGAGAATATTATATTTTTAAACCCTGTTGTTAATAGGATTTAAAAGCTCTTTTCTGGTTCATTTAGTTCTATATAGCAAATTTGCTTTACATTTGAAAATTCTATTAGAAACCATTAATTCAAATTTTTGAACTCATTTAAATATTGTATTGAAATCAAAGTTTTAAAACTTATTTTGTTAGAAACGTAATTTATTTACGAAAGAGGGAATTTTTCAAAGATAATATATAATAATCTGCGAATATAATAAGATTTTCCGTTTTTTTTTTCTGAGTATTTTTTCAAAAGAATCTGAAAAGAACGAAATAACATTCAAGACTGGATTTAGCATTGAAAACAGAGGTTATTATTTAGTTAAGAGGGCCCAGATTTAAAACTAAAACAGATTCTCTTCATCTATTTTAATTTTTCACTACTTTTTGAATCCTCTCCGAGGCACAGTGCAGAATTTATAAAAATTCGATGAATAACAAGTATTGTCAAGGTAACATTCTACTTGCCAAATTGAGTAATCGCTTATCTGTTAAGGGCTAACAGTTAGCTGCTTCTAGGGACGTTGTTACCTGAAACTTCAGTTTAAATGTAAATAGAATGCATAAAAATTAATGGTAGAAGTCATTAACACGTTTCAGCAAAAATTCGAAAGCAACGAAAGCATACCCTATTCAATTGTTTTTATTTACTTGGCTGTTGGTGGACTCCATACTCTGCCCGACTGGAAGATGGTAACGCCATCACATTGATTTAGATATAAACACACGACAGTTTAACCTTCTGAGGCGCGGTATATAAAATAGTTTAAACTGTGGTAAGAGTTTGCATGAATTATAACTTACGGAACTTAAAAATACAAAATTGAGGCTTAAAAAATCTAGAGTGAAATCCTGACTTTTGAGAGGCGGAATGTATTTTATACCGGTACCCCTTTCATACGTTTTTTCCAGGTAACTGCCAATTGTTAATTTTTATTTTTAAAATTGACTTTGTGTACTTTTCATGTTCGTCTATAGAGATGGGTGTTTGAATATAGTTATGCAAGTCTGACGACAAAAACTTTTAAAATTTTAAAATAATATTTATGCTTTTATGCACTTTGATGACGCAATCCAGCTGAACATACTTATGTAAAATATTGGTCAAAAGATATTGAAATTGATTTTAAAATTCATTATTATTATTTTAAGAAAATAATTTAGTAAATATAACACTGCATGTGTAAATCGTATCATGCTGTAACTTAGCTAGTATAATGTTGCAATGAGATGTAATTCAGCCAAAAAATAAACAAATAAAAAACGAAACTCTACGACTCAGTTGAAAAAGTATGTTGTCAATCACTTCTTTTTATCTTAGCTGCATTCTAGGATTTTGGAAAACACGAAGCAACGGATGTCTTTTGGGGCTAACATGCCACAGTTAATCCCTACAATTGTCTAACTTTTTGACGCCAGACGACAATTTTGAAATGGATGAGTCTTTCTCTTGGGAAACGATGAAGTGCTGAATTTAAAATTTTAGCTAAACAGAGACCAATGAGAAACTCAAGTGGAGTAAACAAAGAACAAAAAGAAACTAATATATTCAGTCCTAGCGTAGCGTCAGTAAACTCTCCACCCCCCACGAACATAATATGGAATCCTAAATAACTTGCAAATTAATCATAAAGAATTATTACGACATAAACTATTATAATAAAAAGAAATTCTGTCATCTCAAAGAGTAGAAAAGGGGAAGACTGGTGCTGCCATCTATTGCCATGGTACCCTCAGTATGGGAGCCGGTATATATTATATGCCGGTCTTAAAATCATATAAATAATCTTCTGTTATTTATCACTTCTGACTGAAATGCAGTAAATATATAACATCCAGCATGTGTATGTGACATATTTGCAGATTTTGAATTTTTTCTTCCTCTCCAATAGAATTTTGAAACTTCAAACATGACAACTTGGAACAAGATATAACAATTTCATAACTGCAAAATATTGAGCATTCATAGAGTAGTGCTGCCATTCAGAATCAAAAGGATGTACTAGAAATTTATGATTATAGCTTTTGGCTTAGAAAAATTAGCATTTTTAGGAGGTTAAAAATTTGACAAATATCCCGTATACACTGCTTGACATTGAAAATGCAGCACTAAGTAGGAGTGGTCAGAAATTTATGCAAACTTTAGAGTAGACGCACGTCACTGGGTTATGCGAATCATGTGAAATGCGCAGTTCTCTGACGCATTTGAAGTAAGATATAAGAGAAGGAACGTGCAGAATGGGCAATATTCATGTTGTTATTTCTGCCAGACGAATTGTCGAAGAAAGTTGGTTTTTGTCCCGGAGGATAGGTGTAATAGGAGAGAATGCTAGGCCGCCGTCAACGAAGGCACTTCCAGCAGATAGACGATTTTACGAGGGGTGTGGTGATCGAACTGAAAAGGGCGGGTTGGTCCATATGTCAAATCTCAGGTGGTATCCACATGAATGCGAGCAAGTTGCATCGGCTATGGCGAACCTGATTGCAGCAAGGAAATGTGGGAAGAAGGAGAGATGCAGATGCAGCCAGAGTGACGTCAGCACGCGTGGATCGACGCATCCGCCGACAAGCTGTGGCAGTCCCGCAAGTCACTTGTACCGCGTTTCTACAGCATGTGCAAGATACCCTCGATGTTCCCGTGTCGACCAGAACAATTTCCCGTCGATTGGTTGAACGTGGCCTGCACTCACGGCGTCCGTTTAGAAGACTGCGATTGACCCCAAAGCATAGACGTCAACGTTTAGAATGGTGCCGGACTGGAGCGATGTGGATGACAGAATGGCGAAACGTGGTGTGCTCAGATGCGTCACGCTTTTATATATCCAGTGACAGTCACCGCATACGTGTGTGGCGGCGACGTGGAGACAGATCTAATTGAGCAGTAACTGTGGAAAGCCCCACCGCCCGACAATGTGGCATAATGGTTTGGGGCGCTATTGCCTACGATTCCAGGTAACCTCTAGTTCGTATTCAGGGCACTATGACGGCCCAACGATACTTGGATAATGTACTGCGGGCGATGGCAATCCCCTACCTTCAGGGGCTGCCTAATGCAATGTTTGATAACGCTCGAAAACACCGCGCTCGCATCTGCCAACATGCTCTGCAAGGTATACAGATGCTTAACTGGCCACCGTACTCTCCTGATCTGTCATCAATCGAATGTGTGTGGGATGTGATTGGACGCTATTTGAAAACTCTGCCCCTGCCTCGTTCAGAAGACGAACTGTGGCAAATGGTTGAAAGGGAATGGAGAGCCATCCCTCAGAACACCATCCGCACTCTTATTGACTCTATGCCCAGATGTGTTTCTTCGTGCTATCATTTCGAAATAAAGATCATGTATTGCTGCGTGCTGTCTCTTTTTTTCCAAATTTCATCACTTTCTGATAACTCCTTCTTGGTGTTGCATTTTCAATGTCGAGCAGTATATTCTTGATATCAATGCCCTTTAAAAGGTTTTGACAGAATATTTAATAAGAAAATGGTATATTTTAACACATGAATAATAGGAGTATCGCCGGTGAATTTTTTTTCTGAAGCATGAATTTATTAAATTTAATTTATATTTTAACTTATGAAATACCCATTCATTTGCAAAAGATAATCTGTTGAAGTCCCTAACAGAGAAGAATTGAAACTGTCTGACTATTCTTTCGTCAATCAGGAAAAGTTAAGTCGTTTCCACGAGCTGATTACATAAATTTAAGCTTGATGGTAAACAGATTAAATCTTACCTGGAATGGCAGCTCATTAGGAAGTTCTTGGATAGCAGTATCGATTAAATGGACAAAAGAACTCTAATCCAAGGTAAAAAACAAAGACACTGATTATTTTGCTGAAAGAAATTTCCCATTTTTTCCCCTTCAGAAAAAGGAAATATTAGAATGTCCTGTCTGTTGGCTGAGATTGATTCTTTTCAGTAAAAGTAAATAATTTACAGCAAACAGAATACTTCTACGACTACCACAGCTTTATAAAAACTTGTATTTTCTATCTTTCTCTGAATTACGACAATACTTACTTGAATGGCCTAATGTTATTTACGGTTAATTGATTAATGTTACTCAAGGGGTGTTACGTAACTGCAATTAATGTTTCTTGACTGTTAATTGATTACTTTAATGTCAACATTTCTTTTTCTCTCGACATTTAGCATTTGTGTATGCGCTAATGATTATAATAGGCATTTAAACATACATAAATAATAATACTGACACTCTTACGTTTTTCAATTTTTTCTTTATAATTTTATGAGTTAGTTCAAAAGAAGTATACAGCAACATACGCATCTTCGAATATTTACCTCTTGAATTTCAGTGAAGATTCTTAATATTTCTGGTCCCTCAAAAAATGGACTGAAGCTTGATTTATATAACATCATAGTATCAAATATGTTTTAAACAGTAACTTTATTCTTCTTAAACTTTGAAACTGTACTTGGTATTATTCCAAATTGTTTTCATAAAACATAAATTTAAATTACGAATTTATTTTTAGTAACGCTTTTTTCAGTAAGGCTTTTACAGACTTTATACGATTGTTTTTGAATATTGAGGAGCTATCTGATAACTGAAGAAAGAGAAATATTTAATGTTAAATAAATTTCGTCAATAACACGTATAGATGACTTTGAAGCTACTGTTTTTCAGAAGGTAATAATTTACTGCATTTTCTGTATAGTAAACTTCTTCTTATATTATTATATTTGAAGAGTATTGTATATGAAATCAGAAATGAACTTCAGATGTTACAATTTTGAATGTTATATTAGTTTTACGCATTATAATTAATAGTTGTATCATATGAATAAAAGCAATCATACTTAAAGTTGTACTTTATATATATAATAGTGCGAGCTATCGATGGAAATTTGAAAGAAAATATATTTTTATGCTAAGAATATAGAAATTAACACTATAACATATATTTAAGCCTAAATCACATTTTGATACGGCACATTCTTGATTTTATTCGATTTTTAAATACAAATTTTAGCTTTCCCTTGTATATTTAGTTGCATTGTTTAACTATGTATATGCAAACGTCTATGTTGAGTATCCTATTTTAAACATATGCCTTCTCCTGGTAGTTTCATGAGTTGATAATTAAGCATCTATATGAACATGAAACAGAAGGGTGTTTCGCAGAGCAACTCAGAAATGCATTTTCCTTACAGTTGTTACGTGTCATCCATGTAAAAGTATCAGAAATTTCTCAAAATTTTCTCTTTGCAATATTCTAAATTTTTTCACAAGCCTTCCTAGCCCTTTTAATCTGAATATTGCATTATTAAAATCAGAGCTCATATAGTCTGAGGAAAACAATAATATTTGAATAAAAAATTTTTGAAGAGTTTTATCAAAGTGTAATTAATTTTGATGTTCTTAAAAAGAAAGACACATGTGCTTGCACAGTTCATTCTTCATATTTTAGAACGAAAGTGTTACCAATTGAAGATTTTAATCTGCAGTTTTCAGTTATTTTTTAACAATTTCCTTTCAACAATTATTAAAAATTTATTTGCGCATTGTTTCGGCTTTCGGTAGTAGTATAATTTCATGTTATTGATGCATAGGTAACTGCTTGTATTGCATTTTCTATTAATTTCATTCTTTTTTTTCTTTTGCAGTCACCAAGTGCGAAAATCAATTCTTTCGTGTCAGACCTACAGATCAGGAAAGCAAGGAAGGTGGTGACGTAGAATTTCAGTGCCATGTTGGAAACAGAGCTGGGGATGTACAGTGGAGCAAGGATGGATTTTTGCTGGGTAAGTAACCTTTTCTGCACTAAATAAATAAATATATATATATATTGAATTTTACTCTAAATCTTTATTAATATTCTGCAAGCTACTTTATGTTTTAGAAATTTATAAACAGCTCGATCTACTGCGGTTTCAGCCTAAAAGTTAAAAAAATGATATGATTTATAACTGTTGTTAGAAGCAACATATTGGTTAAATATCCATATTTTAGTATTAAATTCGAAAATGGAGAAGAATGTTTCGTTAAATTTATTTCTAGAAAAACAGCGCCATTCAAAGAAAAAATTATTCCTAGGAATAAATAATGCAAATTACTTTATTCATATCAATTCGAATCATTCTATTCTTTAGTCGAGTTATACAGTTTGGGCTAGAAGCACTAGAGATAGCTAGTTTGAAAATACTACAGTCTCTAAAATTTGTAATTAATACATGTATCCTAGCACATAAATAAATACCTGTTTGGAGTCTAGTAGCGTGGTCTTTACAAACAAACATATACAATATTTACACACTTATTTTAAACTAAGATTTCAGGTCATTAGTATAAAAATTGCATATCATTGATCATGCTTTAAATGAACTAAATGCTGAAATACTTCAGCAATATTTCCATTAAAATCCGAATATATATGCTTTTTTAATTTTAAAATACCTTGCAATCATCAGTTAGTATTTTCAAGTTCATATTTTATGAAAGAATGGTTGTTAGGGCATCAAGGAACTTGGAATTCTATCCCAGTTTTAAGGGAAAGCACCCGGGGAATCGAAGGGTCTCACACCTCTTTCTCCTACCACCAAGCTACGCGAGAGGACTTTTGGCTAGCCATTTATTTGGAGCAAAGACACTATACATTTACAAACACCCGTGTCTTCTTCCGGATTCAAAACCGGGCCTTTCGGTACGGCAATCTCAGTCACTAACCGCTATTCCGTCTCGGCGTGTGCATTTACGGTTCTTATAATGATATGAAATTTTACTTCATTTTAAGCCTAAGATATTCATCTTATTACATTGTAATCGAGTAAGAATATCTTCACTTTTATTTTTCATTTAATATCTCATTCTTGGTTTCAGTGTCGAGCATAATTTTTAAATTTATCAAGATAATTTATCATTTATTCTTTTGGTTTGTATTGTGGGGTTTCACTTATTCAATTCTAAAGTTCTAGCTTAGAACCCCACGAACACTGACAAGCGAATAAGAACACGTAAGACTTAAAGAGGGTTTACAACCCTTTAGTTTTCAGCATATTTACAATCAGTTCCTACTTGGAACTTTACGCGAAGTCTCCACTCGTACTTGAACTTAAAATAATAATAATTTAAACTAAACTAGCTTAACTAAGCTATTTGAAAGGTATAGCCGAAGCAAGCTATCAGAAATCTAACTAGTTGGCCCCTAAGTATTAATTAAATCTGCGAAGCCAAGCAAGGGCCTAAGGTATGGCCGAGCGTAGTAATTAAGAGAGAAATTAGCCAAAGGCAGACGCGTACTAGTCAGGGAATCAGACTCTCTCTTTCGAATTTGGTGAAGTATCGACTTAAATAGTACTCTTTCTCATTTGCACTAACTGCGTTTCTGAAATTACATTCTGGCAGGAAATTGTAAGCTGAAATTAGAATAAGAAAGGAAAGATACAAAACATCAAGTATTTGTTAATAAACATAGGATAAACCTTACAGCATGTTAAAAGTGATTCTTTGCTTAGTATATATTCATACGTTATTTCAGCGCATGATATTGAAATACTTAAGAAAATATTTTTTTTAATTTAGTATACCGAATGCATATATGGTGGGGTGTCATATGCGCAAACACATTCTTACTTACTTGCATATTAAAATTAGGCGTTTCTTTTCTTGTGAAGCTGTCTTCGGTTCAGGTAAATAGTATCAAATTGCCATTTCGTACATTTATTTAAGATTACTCTATAATATTTACACACATTTAATTTCCCTGAGGCTGAAGGTTGTAAAATAATTAACGAATGTTATCACTAAACTATATTTAAATATATCATTTATATATACTTTCACAAACCGAAACCACAGTTTAATGCTACTTGAAAAGCATTATGAGCCTAAAATGGATATTTGTATTTACCAGGTGTCTTTTTTTCTATTTTTAAGCGTTTACAGTATGCCGGAGTAACAGCCAGCCAGACTCAAGCAAAGTAGTCCATACACAGTTATAATGAACTCTCTCTTCGTAGGCGATCCAAGGGGAGTGCCTGAAACCCCAAAGGAGAACCATTAAATTAGTTAATATCTAGTTATCACAGAGCCCGATTCCTTGTCGACCCTGCACAGACCACCGCAGGAACATAGGTTCTAGACCTGTGAAGGGAATAATCTCCCCCATACTATTCTCTGCCGATATATGAACGTAGCAAATTGCAAGTTCAGTGGCTCGGGCCCGATTAGCCGTGTAAGCAGAACTCACGCTTTGCTGATCCTCCGTTACGTCGAGGAAGACCCAGTCGAGAAGAAGGGTGACTTGTAACAGTTGAATTTTGGAAAAAATGTTTAGGATGCAGTGTATTTTTACATTTAAAGATCTATTGGTTAAGTTTAGCATTAGTAGTAGATTCGTTAAAACACATCAAGCATAAGTTCACGGCAAGCATAACAAAGTTATTCACTACTCCTTATATAAACGCCTCACCTTATACAATTAGCTGACCATCATTATAATCAAATCTCGTGTCACAAAGAAAAATGTCATTATGGCAAGTCGAATTCATTACAAAAGTAGTAATGTACTTTCATATTCTTGGAACTCTTTGCATTTTAATGGAATGGTTACAGTAAAGAGCGTCATATACAAAAAGCGTTCACTGTAGCATAATGTTGGGGTCATTCATATCTGTGTCATATACTTCACTTATATTTTCAGAATCTACTGTTTTTTCATCTGTTTTCTGCATAATACGAATTACTTCAAAAGAAAAAAAAAGGATTTCTAGCAGTCCTTTCGTATGTGTCTTTGTAGTGTTCTGGTTAGTACATGCAAATAGCAAATAGAAGATCCAGTGTTACGTTTCAGAAGAGGGCTCATACCTAATAATCTCTGCAGTGACTTCAAAGCTAAAGCGTAGTGTTGATAAATCGGCACATGTTACATATGGACCCTGCGTCTCTAACTTATAACCATCCACTCTTAATATAGTAAAAATGTAAGAAATTGTGAAATTATTTTCTAAAAGTGCTCTTTTATATCTGCGATAGAAATACCTTGGTGATCAAACTAAAGATCTATGATTAACTAAGAGAAGATAGCGTTTGATTTCGCCCCTTTCTGTCTCCTAGCAACACACCGTTAACATTCTTTATACATAAATAAACCATAAATTTTAACATTCGAAGAGCATTTGTGTAACTGTAGCATCCAAAGTCTATGGACTAGCATAGTTCCATGCTGTTATTTTAAATTCTATACTGTTATATTAGTATTTTCAAATGATTTTAATCCTTGGAAAGATTTTCGTCTTAAAACTTTGATGGTTAGGTTTGAAATTTTTAATTAAGAATTTTTAATGACCCGGCGCTTTATTTAACAACCATTATACTTGCGCCACAACAAGGGCCGGAAGTGGTGGATATTTCCTTATGGAAGCACCTGGTAGGTGGTCACCATTGCCTCCCATATGAAGGGACTGACAGTTACAATCATGCCTTCTTCGGGATTCGAGCCCAGACCCATCGCTACTGCAGTCGGGTCACTGACCACTAGACCGGCTGGACAGCTCTAATTGATCATACGAGGTTTAATAGAATGGGCTACAGGATGCACATGTTTGCTTAATAACCCAGATTAAGGCATTGCTTTTGGTTCGAAGCTATGTTCTTAGTTTGTATCCCTTTCATAAGCATTTTTAAGGTTATTTTCTTTAAAACTGCAGTAGAAATTAAACTGCCGTAGAAATGCCGGAAAAAAGGGAATTTTCGTCATTTCAGACAGGCTTTTCATGAAAGCTTCTGGCAATATTAAAAAATAACTTAATGAAAAAAGAGTAGAATTGGAAGAAACGAATCCATGTCTTCATAGTCTGATTATGTTCTTATTATGATAATTCACACTTAGTAACAGATAATTGGAATTTACTTCTGATTAATTTAAGCACCGATAATTTACGTTTTAGTTCACGATGATAATTTTACAACGTCATCTGTAATAACATAAAAAACAATTATCGTTATGTCGAAGAAGCGCCAGTGCCAAAATTAAGATAATTTGACATTAGTTGCACACATTTTGGGTCTGAACAATGAAAACAAATCCAACGTTTTAAATAAATGGTTCAAGGATAATTTTCACAAATACTAAAATATATTATAAATTGTAGTTCCCGAGCGGATTTCGAGCGGCCATAATGCAGAGCCCGCCGACATGTATTTTATCTGTGAGACTGCTGCTAAAAAGGAAAATACACTCAAAGGAGTTATAGAAAACGATTCATGAGCACATCTTTCGAACACCTGCTTCGCTTTCTGCTGCGATCCCAGAGATAAAATGCGTGTCAGCAAGCTCCGCAATTGCGTATGACGATTTATTCAGCAGAGTTTTGTTATTTGCGGCCATTTGTGCATTGTACCATCTCACCGCGCCATTTCTGTTCATGCATTTCATGCAAAATCTGCTTATTTCGGTCTCTTCTACCTGTCTTTACACTTTTGTTAGTTATTTTGTTATCACCTATATAGCCACACAGCTATGTATCACACTCAAATCAACCATTACATAATTCTGTAATAATATCAGGCGCAAAGCTTTTAATCCCTTTTATCACATGTAACTAATCATCCACTATTGTCTTTAAGTGAAGTGCCATAAGGGAGATAAAAAAATTCAATTACCAAGAGAACGTAATCAATATTTATCTTAATATTTAGTACTATGCATTATATGTGCCTTTATTCTTAGAGTTCCACAACATAAAGAATGATGATAGATATTTTATGTTTGAAATAAGTGATCGTAAAAGCGATTTATGAAACAGTAACAGAACAAAAGCAAGCAATAAATTTTGGTGAGTACTTAACTTTTTGAGTAAGTCATAAAATTGTTTTGCTTCTAAGCAATATGTTGCTCAAATTATATCTTACCATTTAAAGGGAAGAATGTGCAGCTCATATAAATGTCATTGAAAAGAATGTGCGTGGTAAATTTTTAGGAAAATAACAACTCAGAGGAAGTATATTATGACTTACTTTAAACACGTAATGGCCTCGACGTAAATTCAGAGTAAATAAATATTTAAGGAGGCATAAAAATCTGTATAATAACTTTCTACTTATATTTTGCGAATTTGTATTGAAAGATTTTAAAATATCGTTCACACATACAATAAGAATTTTTGAATAAACTCTATCTATCTATTTATCCACAAATATGTTGATAGATAGATAAAGAGAGTTTATTCGAAAATTCTAATTGTATTTGCAAACAACATTTTAAGAATCTTAAATGCGTGTATATATATATATATATATACACGCATTTAAGATTATATAAAGTATATAAATAATATATATATATATATATATAAAGTATTAAAAGTATATATATATAATGTGAGAAAGTAAGTGCTTAGCTTATCTCTCTATAAGCTCATTTATCTTATTATTAACTTACATCTAACTCTCACTCTACATAAGTATATACGTATGTGAGTATATTGAAATTTGTTGGATTAAATAAAATGGATGAAACTTGTGAGAAAGTAAGCTTTGGATTCGACAAATTTTAAATTTGGTATTTAAAAGAGTTGAAGAATAGAAATGTTCTGAAATGTTCTGGAGTTGCTTTGTTAATGTAAAATGTATATTAACATCGCTTTATATAAGACAGATTAGTTCAGATTACGAAGGAACAGTTGATTACATTTAGCGTACAAAATAATAGATAATAACCTCCAAATACGTACAACAATAATAGAAAAAACTACTACATTGTAAAAGATAAAAATATTTTTTTTGCTATGCATGAAAATATGCACATAAAATGCATAACCAATGAACTCATACAGTAGATCGAAGTTCACGCAAAGTGCAGTTACCAGAACACATACAAATATGTCAGATACATTGCGACATGTGTTAGCGAACATGTCTCCAAGACCCACTCAACTGTAGTGGTTTAGATGAACTCACAAAGAATTTAAGGCTTCTGGGCAAGTGCCTATTTTGCCTAGAACGACGTACAATATTAAGCCATAACATGTTTTATAACTAACATTGTGTTGATGGTGAAGTTGCTAGAAGGCAAAAGACTAAACCTGTTGCGGTGGTAAGCCAAGCGTTTCAGAAGTCTCATTAGAGTAAAACCAAGGTGGCTCAAAAATCCTACACTATGTAAACCAGAGAAAAGTCCTTGATGAGTGTAACAATTCTTATAATATGACGTAATAATTGCCATGGTAGTTGGAAAGTTGGTGGAAACGACAGCGAGTTAGTGAATAAGGTTTTAATCAGACTTGTATCAAAGTTGTTTCTTTTATATGGTTTTAAGAGTAGAAAGGGGAGGTTAGGTCACAGTTGAATGGTAGTATATCTAGCTAAATAAGTTCGACAATTTTTACAAAATGGCCTTCATGGAAACTGGACAGACGAACATAGCCAAATCTACATTACGAATGTTTCAATCAAAGATCTATAATCGTCGGGTAATTCCCGACGGTAGTGTAAGAGTAGAACTTCGGAGGCTGCTAGAATACAGGAAACGAACGTACAACAACAACTTCGTTCTTTGTAACACAGAACCACCCTTACATTTCCTGAACGTGTAACGTCAAAAATCTACGTTGCTGAAAGCCTGACAGTAGACGGACTCCACTGGAAGCGTCAGTTGCAAGGTCTACGACTGATTGAGCACTGACAATACTGCTCGCTTTAGTGGCACGATTTCAAAGTTTTGGAATACATCACATTAGTTAAATTCGTTTCACATTCCACAATTGTACATTTCACTTGTTTTTGGACGGTTTCACTTGTTTCCGAAGATTTCAAGATTTGTATGCAAAATATGTTCTATAAACCTTCTTATCTCACAAATAGCAGAACTACTTTGCAAACTATGGGTTGTTTTTAGTGAGGAGACAGACATTTATTCGTTCACCATTCATAGAAGGGTATAATAAATTTCTTCTGTTAGCGGACACTGTTTTGATGAGCAGTTTCTTGTTTCATGAATATATATTTTTTAATGTTATTATAATTACGATCTGCTGATGTGGTACGGCGACATCCATCGATGAAACATTGAACTAAATTTTTAAGTCATTCTTCTCATAAAAACAAAGCCTTTTTATTTAAATTCGGCATTAGACTAATTTTCATCACTAAAGGCTATAAGAGGAAATACTTTCGCTGTTTAAGATTATAATTTCTATCAGGCATTTCTACACAATTTAGACTAATCAGGAAAATATTCTTCTTTATCTGAAACTGTATTATCTGTCTATCAGAAGCTTATGATTTGGATAAGTTTGCCGTTTTAAAGAGTTAAAATATCACGAGAAAGTGAGAATGGTTATCAAATTAAGCATTGTCTGAACCAATGATTTTTTCTAACATTTTATGTATTTATTTATATTTTTATATTTTTTTAACATTTTTTGTCTTCGCAAAAGTGTGAAGTTCAATGCACGAATCGGCAGCTAGAAATCTGGCAAAGTTAGGAGAAAATAACTTGAACAAATCTAGTACAATGCACAAGGAGATAACTTGAAAATATTTTTTAATTTAATAAAGAGAAAAACATGAAAGAAAAATCGAAAGGCTCCATTTGTACTAAAAATGTAGTTTAGGACTGCATTTAAAGCATTGTGAAGAAAACTCTAAAATTTGTTTATTTACATTTTCAGCCTTGTAAAAATAATAATAAAAGCATTAACTTTATGGAAAACTTTAGCTTAGGAATTGAATACTGTAAATAGGAAGTAAAGCTTTCTGTAGAAAATTAAATTTTCTGGGAAAGTGCAAGGAGTGCCAGAGAACGCTGGAGTATAGTGATAATCTTTTCCTTTCTTTCGTTTGCAAAATTGTTTCTTTATAATCCGTTTATTTTTCATTCCTGAATTATTAATATGTACATAGCTCTCGTATGCTCGAGTTTGACACTTTTGTTTTTTATCTAAGTTTATATAATATATATGTTACATTTTAAATAGCTTCGTTTGTGACTAAGCTCAGTAATACTTTACATATACAGACTGTAACTGAGATTTAATGCCATAATACGTAACAGCCATGAATAGGGAAATAAAAGGCGTAAAAGCAAACTTTTAGAATTTTAGTAACACATAATTATCCTTGTGACTTAATATATTTTTAATTCAACTAATTATGAACATCTAGTTCACCTTTACGGAAAATTGAATTAGCTTTCCGTTGTAACAAATTTATTAAATATTTAACTATTTATTAAAAATTATAAGTCAAAGAATGCTAAATAAAGCATAAAATTATAATTTAACTTTCCAAAGAAATTCGTTAAGAAGCTTAAAATAATATCTCAGCCAGAAGAGAGATTTAAATATTAGCGTTGAATAAGAAGATTTAAACATGAACCAAATGATGCATTTAAGAGAAGCATGGTAAATTTTTGTGATTCTGACCAGAACACGAACAAGTAAACACGAACTTAACTTGTAAATAAAATATATCTTAAAATGGTACTTATGTAACTAAAATAAATTTATTAAGCGCAGGTAAAGATACTAAGTTACGGTGCCACTATTTAGCTAAAACTTCTCTTGATACTTTCTCTCTCCTTTCGCCATGCCTTCGTGATGTAACTGTTAGCCCACTAAGCGTGTATTCAAGAGGTCCGCGTTGCAGTCCCGGGCAGGGTAATGTTCATTTCTCACGACTCCAGCATCAAAATAAACTAATGGCCCTACAGTGGCGCCTGAACTAAAAGGTGATGGATGACGATTCTTCATTACTAGAATTTGGCGATTGGGTCCCCTAATCCCCAGGCACCCTTTAAAGGGATAAGGGATTTTCCACCTCCTTTCGGCCTGCCTTTGTGGTGTAACGTTTAGCACACTCGTGGCGAATTCGAGAGGTCCAGGTTCGAGTCCCGGTGAGGGCATTGCTCATTTTTCACGTCTCCAGCACCAAATAACTGATGACTCTACAATGGCTTTAAGCTAGGAGAACTTCTTTAAATTATCGTTAAAGAATATAACATGTACTATTAGCATTCTAAAATTGTAATTAATTCTGAATTTAGACAAGACTTGTTTGAATTTGTATTATACCCTAGGTTTAAATTTGTTACACATTGGAGGACGAGTACTGTAGAAATGAAACTGCATTAATGAAAGAATATGATGGGATATGTCAAAAGATTATTTCACAGCATGCTCACAGTCTTATCCATGACAATTGAAAAGCTCACTTTGGCTGTTCCATTCTAGTTGTTTAGAATCGTGTTGATTGCATAGCCCGAGTGCACAGTTTAACAAAAACTGCCAAAGAATAAGTTAATCTCCTACAGTTTTTTAATTTAATTTTATTTTATTTTATTTTTCCCCATTTAAAAATACAATGCAAGTAACAACAATATTTACAGAGTTGTTGACGACGTCTGACAAGTCAAACCGAGCATAGCCGAACATCGAAAGGCAGATTTTTATTTATCATCGATTAGTTCCTTTCTTGCAAAACCGTTAACAATGTTTCGATGAACCCTTGGGTTCCGTTGAACCCTAGTTGGAAAACTCTGATCTAAACTATGGTATTTGTAATTAAGATGCTTTTAAATCTTTGTAAATCCGTGCGTTAAATTAATTCCATATTATGAAACACACAAGTAGCCACATTATTTTATATTGCCTGATCACTCCTCGCTAATCTCAATCCAGCCAGAGGCTCATACGCACTGTTCGTTGGTAAATTATGTCCCAAGGATATTTTAATATGATGGCTTTTTCTGAATTGTTTTTTCATTCGCAATATGCAACCGATGGCTATTTGAAACATTTGCTTTTATGGAATTATACAAATAGTTTCAAATCAGGTTAATTTTATACAGGAATTTGCACAAATGCATTTCTATTTTAATGAAAACTTAAAAATATGCATCTTTAAAAGTTAAAAATTGGCCTAGATTTATTACAAATTCAAAATATTTACAATAGAGATGATGCATAATTTACACACTAATAGGAAAAAGAAATATCACATTAAACCTGCTAATTTATTTCCTTATATATAAAATTTTCTATACAAAATGGAAAGCAAATGTGCGAAAGAAAAGCATACAAAATAAAATATTGATACCGTTTGATTTCTGCATTGGTAACACTACTGAAATAAAACAAATATTATTTTGTTATTCTCTTTAGTAGAGCAGAAAAATACTGATCAATATATTGAACAATTTTAATACTGCCACAAATAAATTACACTTCTTCCACTAAGCCTATAGGCTTTAAGAAAAGAGCTATTATTTCATTGTGGAATAAAGAAGGCATTAGAGCTGTAACACCAAAATTGCTTTCAGGGATCGTTAATTCTCCACAAATGACAAGAGGAACGGCCAACAGCTGAATGTGAGGTTTTGGTTAAAGAATCAATGTTTCCTCATTACTATAATCACGATAACCGAAACATTGCATTATATTATATCAATGATGCAAGATACATAAATGTGGAGGGGAAAATCCTAATTTTTCTTGGGAAAAACTAATCAGTTGATTTACACAATTAAACGTAAATTAAATAGCCATAATAAACATACTAGTGAAGAAAACTTTTTTAATGATAATATTATGAACTACATTGTTACGCTTTATTTGTTGAAGTTATATTTGGGTGCTTTTAAAATATCTTTTCCATTTTCAAATGTAACTGTTTAATTAATGATAAAACACTGCGTATTCACTTTCAAGTTCTCCAGCGACTGAGAGTGATTTTAGACAAAATATCTTAGCTATTTATTATTGTATTTATAAATCACAAATTCGTTTGTTTTGCCTGATTAGAAAAAAAGTATTTTTTATTAAGGTGGTTCAGATACACTTTAAAATTGCGAAGAAATATTTTGTTAGGTATATTCAACATTGCTTAAAAGGACGTACTAAAATATCTTAACTTGCTTATTTTCTTTGATTTGGAATCAAATGAATTCATAGTAAAGGTCTAACAGTATACAATTTCATATATTTTAGGCTGACGAATAAAATTCGCTTCTATACTAAATGAGTTAAAAAATTATAGAAAATGCTTTTATAGTGAAAAAAAAAGTCTGAAAGTTTTGAGATTTTAACTGTCGCTCTAAGATTTTGTTAAGGCTTTTTACGCTTTCGCTGAGCTCGCAGTGTACCACTCTGCTGTTACGCTCATTCCTACTAACCCATTCTCTTTTGTCGTTTTAGCTTTATTATTAAACATTAGTTTCTTCGTAATTACGCCATATACACTTCAGCAGCGAAATTACAAAACCTTTTAAAAGCAGCATATGTTTAGAACTCGCGATAACATGTTAAGTGTTGACATGCATTTTCCTATCTGTTTTCAGTCTTTTCCCAGTTCATATCAGTGTCATATCAATCAAAAATCTCAAACTATTTAAAAATAACCTATATTTACAAATTCTACAGAATGTCTCGCGCACTGGAGAAAAAAAAATTATACAGCGTTGTCATTGCTCGCTTTCAAATTGCTGAGTTTGTCGATAAAATATTCATCAAAGTTTAAGTAAATATGAAACGGATAATAAAAATATGTATATAATTTTATTTTATCAAAATTTTGAATATTTTAATTAGATACATCATAAATTAAATGCAATTTTATCATTCAAATCAATCCGAATAAAAGTAAGAAAGGAATATTATTAAGAACTGCAGCTATTGCTTTGAATAGCTCAGTTTGTTAATCCATAACAAACAGATTCAGTTTGAAGAATAAATATCTTTCATTTTGCCAAATGGCAACCGACACGAACGAAAAGTGAAACGATGCATTTATAGTGGGTTCGACGCAAAATCTCATTTCGAGACTAATAATCACTTTTGGGCTAATAAATTAGCTTGAACTTACACTATGTTTGCGTTTTATTAGTGTATTTTCTTCAGTTTTTTCCAGGTCCACAATAATTTACGTTATTATTTGAAAACACAAAATCATCCAGTAAAATCACATTTTTCATGACATTCTTACATTCCAAGCATAAAACACCGCTGCTCGGAAGGCACGACAGTATTTTAAAAAGCAGACCTTAAGGAAAACATAGTTTGGCATAACTGGCTTCACCTTAAGGCTAATAAAAATGCCACAGGGGCCTAGTCACAAGGAACAAAATGCGGGAATTTCGTTCACACCTGCGACACAGGGTCTAAGCCGCATCTACTAAGAGAAGCTAAATTGCGTATGTGTGGATGTGTCTACAGCTTTCCCCCTCTGTTTTCCCATTCAGAGTTTACTCTGATTGCCCGACGCTTATCCCAAGTCGGCATAAAGCTGAAAACTTCGAACTTTATGCCGAGAGTCCTAAACCACATTTTGTGAAGTAGCACAGACTGGCTGTCTGGCAGTTCGGCTTAAACCATTTATGTCCTTTATATATTTTTCTGAATGCAACTTTTGGGCTGCATGAAACTATTCTCTTCGGTTTAGCATAAAATGCGAAGAATCAACATCATCTTTGCGCAAGCATGATAGATAAGGCAGTTTAGAAGTTTCGATCTTAAGGCGATGTTCATAGTATGCCGCTGATGATCATATGGTGGAATAACTTTACAAAATTATTTTTATGCAATGTCGGTCCTATTCCAGTCTCGATTGTATAACAATGAACAAACATTACAGGTGTCAAATGTGTACTAATTCTCTTAATTACTATTGCATCATTGTTAAAATCTCATTTTCACTGTATGCTAGTAGCTTGTATTTAGCCTGTAGCTTTTATTACTAGTATTGATGCCGATCATGCGCTTGAAACCATTCTTAACCGTGTGAGCTTTAACCATATAATAGTTTCATTTTTCTGCTGTATTGTGACCAAAAGTAAGCATATTTTTATGAATAGTTTTGAGTTCTAATTAATTGCATCAATTTAAATCAACAGTCAAAACTGTTTCAAGTATGCATTTATTAATTTAAGGTTGTAATGTCCAGTTACTTAACTTTCAGAGTAACAGCTGAGGTAGGCGTAGGTTAAAAGAACCCTTTATTTAAATCTTTCAAAATTCACAATGCAGCAACTTGACGCTGACAATCGACGCCTCGTTCGGCCGGTAACCTCAGCTAACAAGAATTAAACTTAAAATTTAAAGATATTAACACAACAGTAGACTTTTTCCCAGGGCTCAGATAACCCTATTACCTAAAACTGCGTCGAAGTCTCGTGACAGCAAAATAAGAGCAGTTATGCCACTTTAACCAGCAATAAATGCAGAAACAGAAGCTCACGCTATACAGGTACAGTGCTTGCCCACGCTTTTTTAGCTTTCCCTTCTAGAGCTCAGCATTTAAACCTTTACTCCTAAGAATTTGCATGTCTTCGCGCGTGCTACCAGATTTAAATATTCTGGCACTGACGACTAGGGGAATGAAAGCTTATAGAAAAAAAAGCATAAACTTAACTGGTTAGCGAAAATAAATAAATCTCTGCAAGGTAAATTTTAATTGCGGAGAAAATAAGGCATAAAAAATTATACATTTCTAAATATTTGCGATTTTATTTCTATTCAAATATATTTTAAACGTGGAGATAAGCAGAGTCCAACATTGCAACTGGGACAAAAATCTCTAGTTTCTTTTCTGACATGTTTCTCCTATCATTCATTTTCAAGCCTAAAAGAAAACAGTAAAACCTGTCCTTGAATTGGTTTTACAATCCAGTATCTCCTGGACTACCATAGAAATTTATTAGAATCACTGCAAAGTAAAATAAATGATAAAAATAAGAACTGGTGTAGGAGAAAGTACTGCTCAAACGGTGTACGGGTAAATCAGAGAAGTCCCTTTCGCGATCCGCGAATGGTGCTCGGGTAAAACTTGTCAGGACTGAGTGTTCTGTGCATACTTTTGGCGAACATATTCGTAACCGCAACAAAGTCTTGATCTCGAACAGGGAGCTGAATGCAGCTATGTTCTGTGGTAGAATAACTGTGGTTAAGTGGTAGAGTAACTACACGCAAGGAGGGTTTTAAAGTGACCCTTTTATTTGACTACTATTTACAGCCACTTCCCAACTCGGAAGGGATAACTGAAAATAATGACCGCACTTGGGTCTAAACTGAACAATCAAATAATTTAAAATAAAGTGAGTAGAAATTAAGTAGTCGTTGCTCACAGAGCTATAAACGCGAGGTTGGTCTCTATGCTAAACTATCAGTGGTGCGTAGCAAGATTTAGCTAATACTAACGCACTTAGATTACTTCAATAAGTAATAGGATAACAGCGCTAAGGCTTAGAACTTAAATACTAGCTAGTCAGGCGAACGTTGAGCAGAGCCGCAGTGATCTGAGACTAAAAGCTTTCTGACACCGAGAAGTTCCTTGCTAACCTTTTAAATATAAAACTTGAATCCACTTCAAATTACCATAAGCTGTAACGCGCGCTCATTCTAACGGGAAGTTGAAATAAGAACTTACAGGAAAGAGAAAATTAACATAAAACTTTTTTAGTTTAAACTAAAACCTTACAAACTGTTAAGCGGTTAAGCAGTTTCGATCCTACTTGCTGTATATCCTGCTCAGAATTTATGCTATGCAATATCGATCCTACAAATATAACTCTTTCCAAATAGTGTTTTCACTCCTTTCTTACTAATAATCATGCAATGTATTTTCATGAGTGTGTACTATTATGAAAGGAAATTGCATTTAATAAATGCAGACATCCATTCTGCCAGTTTATTTCAAAATCAATAACAAATATTTTAAATTTGTATTCATTTTTATCAAGAGGCATTACATCTCATTTTGAAGGCTAGCTTCTTCCTGAGATTTGTTTTAGAATCCTCTGCATTTCTCAGAGATCTTTCTAAACTAAAGGCGAGATTGTTTTTGATGAAACCTTTCATTTTCCACTTTGAACTGCAGTATTTTATTCGTAGTACATCTCTAGTATAAATTTCTCATCAACCAACTCCAGTTTTATTCAGATTATTTCTCCGTTTGTTTCAATTTCTCAATATTTCTAATAAACCTTCATTCAAATTGAAAAAGCAATTTTCTTTTCAGTTTACTTGCTATTCAAGGATCAGAATCGAAAATGTTTTTTAAGTATGAATTCTTTCTCTATCATAAATCATTAAATATATGAATTTCTGGCTTTAAAATAATCTCGTTCACATTGTTATGTTGTATGCAGCTATGAAAAATAACGTTCTCCATTTTCTCAAAGAGGATAATGATAACATATATTTGAATTAAAAACGTCTGTTTCATATTTATTCTTTGTTAACATGGAAAGATATTATTAATGAATATGTTCTCTGTCTCATTTCTCATATGGAATATTTTTTGAAACATAGAAAAGATTTTGATGGTTTCTTGTATGAGTAAAATTTTAAGCACAAATAAAATCTTAAAACATCCAGTTATATCCGTCCTACAAATGAGCCCATAGCTAAGTTACGTTTGAGAAATGCAAGTTGTTTCTTTGAACTTCTGAGAAGAAAACTATATTCATAAAATGATTTTAAAAAGTTGCTTTAAATTTCGAAACCATATATATAATACTGACTTTCTCTATTTTACATAATAAATATTTATTAATGATTTCGCAAAGCTTTGCAATTGTCGGTCGTAATAGATGCGTTGTTAAATCTATGCTTAAATTGCACAGGTATTCATTTATGTACATGCATAATATGGTAAGGTTTATTTAATGAGGAAGTTTGTAGGGTTTATATTTATTTTAACTAACATTTATTTTAAGTTATCTTTCCTGTTTAGCCTTCATTTTCCCCTAGAAATGCCCGTGCCAGTGTATGTAAATAGTATTACACGCGCAGTTTATTCACATTTAGCTGAAGCTATGAATGAATAGTATACGAAAGCAGAGTTTGAGACTCTTGCTTTGAAGTCACGCTAGTGAGGTTGCTCGGTAGATTTTAGATCGGCGCGTGTCGGCCTGTGTGCCTAGATTTGCAGAAGTGATAGTTTTCAACTGTTTAATCAGTAATATTGCCGAATCTCAGGGGTAATTAAAAACGCGGTTAGTTTAGGATGTCAGAGCCTCGTCGGTAGTGTTTTGATATTTGTTCATCTAGTCATTACTTTCAGTTTTACGTTTTGTTCCAGTTAACTGCCGGGGTGGCGCAGTTTGTGAGCGTCAAATAGACGCATTTGTCATTTTAAAGATAAAATATAAAGGGCTTTAAACCCTTTTCACGTTTCTGTGTAAATTCACACATAATAGCAATCACTACCCCAGTTTCTAACAAGTTGGGCCAGCGAGATCTTGCAAGTTATTTTTATGTTTATTACTAGCTTTCCCTTCTGTTTTCTCTTCGGCCTGTAACAGAATACACATTCTGACTATTAGAGAGTGTGACCAATGTTTAAATGCGTGGCTTGATAAAGGCTGTTCTACCAGTGACTCCGTAAAGCTGCATACCACTTACCTGTTATTCGAACGATATTTTGTCAATGATTATCTATTTTGATAAAAGGCCTGTTCACATCTTAGCGTTAGACAGTGGTGAATTATGGTACAGTAGAAACTTGGTGGGAGCAATTTTGAGTGAGTTTTTGATGACACGTTGTAAGGATCTTAAGTTCACTAAAGTTTATTTTATTTTAAAACTTTACTATCATCTCTTATTTTCCACCTCCGGCCAGAATTGACTCGTGAATGTGTTTATGCAAATTGTACTTGCTAACGCTGAAGTATTTAAGTTGTGGCTTTTTGCCAAGAGAGTAGAAGTAAGGAGAGAGACCCCTCTTGCTGCGAGTCTTTACGCGAGCTTGCTATCAGTTACTGTCCGCCTTTAAGGCCAGACGTTAACCCTCTTGAAAGTTAAAGACGTATTGTAGTTTTCCTCAGTTTACATACTACACACGTAGTAATGTAAAACGCCAGTCTTAGTGGTAGTCGTGTGTGAAAAATATCAAAAGTTATCTCTTACTTAAGTTTTAGTTAGTTAGTAGTCTTATATACTTTTACGTTCAGACCACAAGTGGTTGGTCTTTGTATTCCGAAGTTCGGGAACGTTTGTAAAATCGATAAGCAAATAAAGGGTAATTTGAACCCTTCTTATCTTTCTTGTATCTTCTAAACACCCACGAACATAGCTTTTAGTAAGCTCTCTGTTCCTACTCCGGACTACAATTATGTTTGCAAAATCAACTAAGATCTATAGAAGTCCTGATAACGTCAGAAAGCAAAATAGAATCTTGGGTGCAGGAGAGCTAATTCTAAAGTGCGCAGTTATCCAACAGGGAAACTCAACAAGAGAAGGTTTTTGTTTAGGCTGCTTACTAAGAGAAAGTTTCAGTTCTCGAAATTCCGAATCAGCTACGTCATCAGCTTTACGCAAGCCGACTGATACATATACTGATCCTAGAAATGGCGCAGTCCAGAAAAGTTATTACTATTTTTACAACAGGAGAAATTAAAGGCTATTACTAATTTAAATTACAATTTTGCGATTTACATATTTTTATCTTATACAAACATACATATATATATATATATATATATATGTATCATTTAAAAGTCTAAATGGAATAAAGAAGGCACAGCAAGAATATAAAGCTGTTGATTATGATTTCTTTGAAGGCTCTGTCCAGAGCAAAAAATAACTCCTATTCTTAATTCAGATTCATATATATTAGCACTTCGTGATTTTTCAGCTACCATTAGTTTCTTCTTTGTACTGCGTTAGCACACTGTAACTTAGTTTTCACGACGTAAAATGACGAAAACATTGGCCTGTATGGGGAAAGCCCACTTCATAGTGCCTAGTTCCCAAAGCCTGAAACGAAATCAGGATTGCACATATTTTCATACCTTCTTTCTCTTTTCTGATATTAAAATATGTGCGACCATTTTTAATAAAAAGTAATATTTCTTTATATTCATAAACAAATTATATTGCGTACTATTTCTTCCTTGTAATACATCTTGCAGTCTTCTAGCTTTAGATTATTTTTTACACTGTTTTTAGTTATTTCGAAGACATTAGAGTTTGCCTTCGAATAGTTATTATTAGTGCGGAATATATAATACTATATTCAGTAGATTTTAAGCTAATTAAAGTTAAGCAAAATTCCAGTTGATAAATATAACCATCTGGTTGATAAGCTTTTAAATGTAAAATCTACCGACCTGGCTTTGCTACCTAGCAACTACTAACTTAATTTCAATCAAACGTCGGAGCTCAGCATTAAAATCAGAAAGCCCCTGTTATTCAATGTTATTAAAGAAACGTGTACTTCTGTAATTTTACTTAAAGTTTATGGAATAAGAAATGAATAATAAAATAATCAGTTTTCAAAATATCACAATATCGGTGATGCCACGTTTTGAGAAAGAATGTATGAAATTTGAATTTTTTTCATGTACCTACTTTAGAGAAAGATCTAATTGGTGAATTGCTGAAGAGCCAACTCATGCTAATTGTTGTTATTAATGTTAGTAAATTATATATAATATTTATTTATATTTGGTTTTAAGAACTAATATTATTAGTCTCAAAACTATCTCTGAAAATTTTTAATTATATCTATTTCAAACCACATTTCCTGATAGTAATGAGCAGCCTGAAATATTACTTTTGAGGCTTTAATAAAATTTTTATTTTAGTGGATAAAAACATTTCGAAATTGCTTTAGTCCGGTAAGTAATAATTTTAAAATCACATTTCAGTATGCACAGTTGCTCTTTGAAGCAAGGACGATACCTGTAGCATACATGTAGCCATATTAGATATCGCGAGGCCTTGACAATTGCTAAACTTATTTCCCAGTTGGAATTGCGAGAGAAAGTACAACGGGGTGAGGTCCAAGGATCTCCCGTTCCTCTTTCACTATAATCAAGCTTTCTGGGAGGGCTTTTGGCTTACCCTGTATTTTGAGTGCGTTTTGCAGCGCAGGCACTATACGCTTATAAACAGCTATGGTTTCTTCGTGATTCGACCTCGGAGCCACGGCACAGCAGCTAATGTTACTAATCATTATATCTTCTGAACGGAGTTCAGGATCCATACTATATTAATGAAAAGAAAACCGCTTCCAGAAATTCTCATTTTGAGACATTTGTTTGGCTCTCTTAGCAATAATTTGAATTCAAAATTCTAAGGAATAAGAACTCGCGCAAATTTAAGCTCATGATGATTTTTTTTAATTAATGTGCACATGAAAATATTTCTTCTCTCTAGCAGCTTATGTTTATACGAGTCTTACGCAAAATATTTTATCATGTATATTACTAGTAAAGCGCATAACTGCAAGCTTGAAAACTTAACTTATTATATTATATTTCTATACTGGAACAAATAGTCTACGACAAAGTTTTCTAGAGATAGATACTGAGTAAGGCTTTTACAATACCAAATTTAATCTCCTGAAAAGCATATATATTTAAGTGGCTCAAATAAAAACCTACCATGTTTGTTCTCACTGAAACGGAAAACGTTAAAATTTTATAAAATCTTAAAAAAAATTATGTATAACTGCCAAAACCTTAAAATCGCACAATCCTATGATTCACTTTGAAAGAAACCACGCCATTCTCCTTTATCGTCCAAAGATAAGCAATTTGTAAAATTTTAGTTCCTAAAAGCTTGTTTGTGAACAAAACATAAATGAAATAAAAACAAGTCTTAGAGGCTCGCTTAAATCTATGCTTTCCCATCTCTTTCATTTCCCATCTCATACAAACAGACACAAAGCGATTTTTCATTTCTACCGCGTACAACATCCACACAAACAAGAAACCTCAAGATTTAATCTCTGGAGATTCCCTTTTCTCTTTTCTTTTACACAGGGGTAAATCTTTTGCGGCCGATGTTTCAAGTGCCCCAATCCGATGGAAAACCACCGACTTGTGTTTTCATTGCAAACACGCTGCGGTTGGAAGAGAAGATCTTACGCAATCCTATTTATGGAATAGAGACCGGGGGTGCTTTTGACCAATATTTGACTTTTATCCAGAAAACAGACAGCCGAGTGTTTGATTTCAGGTTTTTGGATTCCTGATTGGCGAACTCTGTGTTTGTGCCCAGCGTCTGGCATTGAGAGCCGGATTGTTTCTGTTAATTCAAGCGGGAGTTTATACATTTAAAATAGCGTCGGCTCAGCGCTCGTATTTAATGTGTATTCAGTCTCAAATCAGACAGTAAAACAAAGATTTGGACTTGGATAGATATTTCTAAGCATGGATATATTTTTAATTTTGATTCTAAATGTTTAGGATTGGTTTTCTTACTTTTTACTTCTTGCTTTATTTACGAAAGGTCATCCACAAAATGTTTCTGTCAGGAATGAGTTGTCGAAATGGTTTTAAATTTTTAATTTTTATTCCAAATGTTAAGGAATTGTTTTCCTAATTTTTACTTCTTGCTTTATTTTCGAAATATCATCCACGATATTCTTCTATCAGGAATGAGCTTCCGAAATGGTTTTAAATATTCGCGAAAGTACTCTACTTTGTTGTTTCAATTCGCAACCAACATTTCACAAGCCAAAGTTACACCTAAATTTAAATCGTCTTTTGCACTTCACTCTTTCTTTCAATAAGAATGTTAAATACAGTGGGACGCTAGATTGAACCGAACGATTTAATTTTCTTATAGACTTTAGCGTTCAACAAATTAATCTTATTTAATTAGTGACATTAATTTCAACAGTACACTTTCTCTTTCAAATTTTTACATCTTAATTTTTATCATTTCATTACTATTTTCCTCGACAGATAGGGCTACATTCGTAGTTTCCTTCCGCCACTGACTACCGTATAAAATGTTTGTGTTTCCTCCTACCTGTTCAAATTATTTTGCTTTCGAGAACAAAGGGCATATGTGTCAAAAGGACAATCGATAGAATAATGCTTCGAAATCGAAAGTTCTTTATTAATCCTACGTCTATCTAAAATTAATTTTTCGAGAAAAGTACCCCTTCATTTTTTCGAGTGGCAACGGTCTTGTACGCTGGAGTTAAAGAATCCGCTTTGTTTTGAAAAGTGCTGCCACTGCTCGATTTCAAATCGTAGAGTTTGTTAATAAAAAATTTGTAAGGCTTACAAAATGTGTCATACGTATATGTATTAACCTGAGGTGCTAAAAGTTTGGGTTTCCTGGTTTGGCAACAACAAAATTATTTACTAATTGCTTGTTTCTTGGAAAGAATGACCTGATCTCATTCATACTGAAGTGTTTTTATGTACTTTCTTTTCAAGTGTACGGAGAACAAAATATTTAGCTTTAGTCGTAGCTAGCAAAATTGTATACAGTACATTAAATTAACATTTCATTTCACTCTCAGTTTTTCAATACATAGAACTTAAAAATATTACTTTGTCCGTAGCCCTGTCATCTGGCGGACTTACTCGTTAGTTTTTATGTATATTTTTATGAAAGATTTTCGAGCTTCAAGATTTTGTTTGCAGCACTAGTTAAAGACAATCAGTTGCCATGATGTCATATGCGTCATAATAGATTTGATGTTTGTAGAATAGGAACAGAATATCTGTTCACAAAGGAATTTAGAATTATCTGAGCAATTTCAAATGCGAAGTTTGTAGAGACATTACGTATTTTTTTGGAGCAGGAGTCATGAAAAATATGCAAGGCCTTCGCCGGGAATCGAACCACGGACCTCTGAAATACCGGCTCAGTGTGCTGACCACTACACCACGAAGGCACGCTAAGAATGTGGGAGATATACCTTATATACTCCCCTTTTTAAAGGGCGACTAGGGTTTTAGGGGACCTAGTCGCCAAATCCTGGGCGTGGAGAGTCATTATCCACAACCCTTTTAGTTCGGGCGCCACTGTAGAGACATTAGGTATTTTTTTGGAGCAGGAGTCATGAAAAATATCTAAGGCCTTCGCCGGGAATCGAACCACGGACCTCTGAAATACCGGCTCAGTGTGCTGACCACTACACCACGAAGGCACGCTAAGAATGTGGGAGATATACCTTATAAGTTAAACTCGTAATTTGATAATATCAGAGAGAGATTAGGCTCATCGTGATTCAAACTCTGTTCATATTTAGAG
>KK121917.1:8393-35642 GCA_000611955.2 Stegodyphus mimosarum | reverse complement strand
GTTTTTTTTTTTTTTTTTTTTTTTTGTTTCTGAAGAAGATGAACCTGTCTCTGATTACACTTGAAATCAATAGTTTTATTCAAAATTTATCCCAGTTTAAGATAGCTGTTTTGACTAATTTTAAGTCCATTTGTTTGAACTATTATATGTGTTGAGAATTAATGACAGTGTGATGCCCTGTTATAGCCATTTTGCTTGCAAAATATTCTTTAGAGGAGACATCCTGTTTTCTGTTAATGAAGTTTGAATATTATGTTTGGATTTCTGTGTGAAATATTTTTGGTAATGAAAAGCTGAAATCAAATGAGGAAAACAGGTTCAAATCCTTATCATTGCTTTGTGATCCATTCAGAAATTAAAGAGCTCTGGACAGGTGATTAACAGACCGAACAGAGGATGTAAAGTTATTGTAATGTATGGATGAACACTGAATAAATTGTAACTTAAGTAAAAAATCCCAAAATGTGCCAAGAACTTAAGTCAATGTTGTCTGACTGGTGGAACTACCTGCTGTGATAGAATATGAGGCTTATTGGCATTTGCTTTCGACAATAATAAAGGTTTAAATATAAAACCTGCTTCAGCTGCAGAAGTGCAAATTTATGAATATTACTCTGATTCTTGTTGCAACTCCTCCAGTAAATGTTATTCAACATGCTTCATTAAAGCATTAAATTTGATCTCCCAACACAAAACAGTTTTAAGCATAATGGTGAAAGTAAGAAATATTTTCTGTCATATTGCTCTAAAAAGTTACTTGGAAATTGCGAGTTATCTTCTGATTACAGTCTGACAGATTTGATCATATTAACGTGACTAAAATCTATCTGCTGGACCATACACTGATTAAAAGTATGTTGTTTAACTAAATTTTAGTTACTCATCGGGGGGAGAGGTGTATGTTTTAGTTTTTTTATGTTATCTAAATACACTGCTGGACAGCTGCTAAAGAAAACTGATTTGTGCATATTTTTGCTCTGAAGAGCCACATAGTAGCAGGAAATTTAAGCAGCAGAATATAATGTAGGGCAGGACCTCTTTTCTGTATAAAAGTCAGTGCACTCACCTTATGTGCTTCCAAGCCAAATTTCAAAAATTGCATGTTGTTTTCTGAAAATGTTGCTGCAAATTTTAATTTTTGATGGGAGGCTATGACAGAACGTCTTCAGATATCATTTCAGTGCTTAGAGTCATGGTGTAGCAGTTGGATGACTTAAGATGGCAAAGTGTCCCTCAATTTGCCATTGCAACAAACGTCAAGAGTTATCTGACAGAGATGAAGGTGTTGTGGAAAAGCATGTAAGCATAGGCCTATCTGTAGATAGCTGCAGACCTTGCCAGTGCTCCCAGTGCATGCAGATCAGTGAGAAGCATTTCTCTGATTAGATAAGTTTGTTTATGAACACAAAAACCTTTGCAGGCATTCTACTGAAGAGGGGGAAACCATTGTTGGTAAAGATTACATTGGTGTAAGGAGTGCATTCGTTGGAATGAGCAACAGTGGTCTATCTAGAATGGTTCTGAGATGAATCTGAGTTCACCATGGCAGTGAATATTGACATAGTTTGTGTGAAAGAGATAACCATGACCAGAATGTCCTGGAAACCGATTGCTGTGGTAAAGGAGTAATTCTGTGGGCAGGTGTCATGTGCACTGAATTCACATCTTTGATGGAAATACATTGACATCACATCAGTATTGCATTGAAATTCTCTTGGGTCATGTCTATATTTTATGTGGTAAGGCAATGTCTGAAAGTCTGTCCATAACATGTTAGCATGGGAAGATACTGAGTGTATGACATGCATATTTACTTGATCTAAATCCCTGGAGCATGCATGAGGTGTGCTGGACAAATGTATTGCTCAAAGAATCCTCCTGAAACCTTAAAGGAACTTGAAATTTCTATGAGACAAATACAAGTAGAAAAAAGTCCTCCAAGCTGTCCTGGCTACCCATGTTAGTAGGCAGCATTTGTAGTGCATGCTGAAGGAGGTCACACTCTGTATTCCCTGTACCTTCTTGTAGTGTGGTGTCCCTGTGAAAATAATGACAAATCAAATGACATTATTTGTGCAGATTTCCAGTAACTTGAAAATATCTAACAAAAGCATTGTCTTGGGCAATAATTTGCATGATAATTATACTCAGTTGAATGTATTCCAGGCCTCATGTAAACAATGTATATCATTAGTTATGACAAAAAATAAGCAGTATATGTTCTGCTTAACCAGAATAAACAAATTGTTGTTCAGAGGCTCATATTCAGAGTAAAAAAAATCCATCGATTTAGGACAACACACTTTATTTAAACAAATAATTAATAAAAAGAGCAGGCAGCAAATTATATTGACCATCACACAGCATATAGTATATCATCACCTGTGTAACCTCGAATGATGGATGTGTCGGGAGACGAGACAGCTGTGCCACAATAATTAATATGCATGCGCATAAGAAAAAAAGTTTGCTTCCCTCTACCCAACACACCCGTCCTGCAAGCAACATTTTTTCAATACAAAAATGAAATACAAACAATATATAACACATTACATTAAGAAATTAAGGAAATTATTTTCAGTGTATACAATAATTATTCTTCACTGGCACTTTTAGTAAGAAAAATCTACAATCATATTATCAGTTAATGAATATTCCAACTTAACGATATTGTCCTTTATTAAATCCTTTAAAAAATGAAAATGTAATTTCATGTTTCTGGATTTGGTAGATGATCTGGCACAGTTGATCCACTGGATAGCAGCTTAACTGTCTTTAAGTCACTGCACCATTCAAAAATTGTTTACATTTTAATTCTGATAATAAATTTACAGTCGAAATAATATCCTAACAAATTTCAGAAATAGAAAATAATTCTGCTTCACAAGTAGAGAGACTAACACTTCGACATTTCCAAGAAATCAATGAATTACCTAGTAAAATAGTACCACCAGAAAATGACTTACCATTTTATGCATTTCCCCAGCTAGTATCAGCATATGCATTTAAAACTCCAAAATCATTGCTATAAAAAAGTTTATTTTTTGTACCTTTTAAATACCTTAATACCCTTTTAGCCAAAAGATAACCTTTTTCTGGTACATGATTAAATTGTGATAAATAAGTTGTTACAAATGATATGTCAGGACGCTATTCACTAAATATAAAAGTTCCTCAATTAATTCCTGATACAAAGTTGTATCAAGTCTTTTCATTTGTACATGAAAAACCTTTATTTGCCCCTTTAATGATTGGCGTTTTTACTGCTTTACAGTTTTTTAGATTGTGTGTAGTCAATAAGGATTCAATATATTCTGTTTGAGACAAACATATACCATTTTCAAGTTTTTCTGTTTGTATTCCCAAACATTTTGAATTAATATTTTCATGTAACTCAAATACGTTTTTAATTTTAGAAACAGTATTTTCAAGCATTTCTTTATTATTTTTCTAATACAATACTAATTTAATAATTTAATAATAATAATTTCTAATACAGTAATAATAGAATACAGCTAAATCATCAACATGCAAACATCATATAAAATGTTTTTGGTATCATTATAAATGAATATACAATTATCAGATGCTAATTGTACCAATCCAATTTTTTCTAATTCATTTTATTTTCATATACCAATTTCTACCCGATTGAGGTAACCCATAAATACTTTTCTTTAATTTACATACTTTTCCTTCTCCAATCAGTTTTTCATAACCAGGTGGAGGAGTCATATACACATCCTCGTTTATGTCACTGTACAAGTATGCTGTTTTTACATCATAAAATTTAACAGTCAAATTTAATTTAAGCAATAATTTAAAACATTCAATGTTAACAACTGGTGAATATGTTTCAGTATAATCCTTATTTATTTGATTAAACCCAGCCGCTATTAATCACGCTTTATATTTTACTTCCCCAGAGATTCTTTCCTTCAAAGTATACTCCCATTTACTTTTTACTAAATTTTTTTTTTCAGGCCTTTCTACTATTTTCCACATTGTGTGTTTGTAATGAATCTAATTCATTTTCCATTGCCGATTTCCAGTCATACCAATTAGCACTATTTTTTGCGTTTGAAAAGTCGTTCGGAACATTACTGATTATATTTGATGACAGTTGTTTTGATTTCAACCTCTTGGATCGTCTCAATGGTATTTCATTTTCATTTTTATTGTTTTTTTCATAGCTGTCAGATGTTTGGATTTCATTCCCCATAACATCACCCCCACTACAACGGCTCATGTCAGTGATTTCGAAATTCGATAAGTCAGCATATTCGCTTGCTTGAGTGTTTTCCGTAACAGCCAATTTAAGGTGTGGTTTTTCCCTTTTTGTTTTCTGATCTACTTTGTTTTCCTTCAACGAAATTCTTTTTAATTCTTCAATATCCCAAGTTCCTATGGTTTTATTTTTTCCCATATAATTACTACCTTTTAAAGATTTGTTAAATTTAACTGATCGTTCTTCAATTATTTTATTACTTGCTATATCATGAATATGATATCCTTTTCTTTCTCTAGCATATCCTAACATTATCCCGCTTTTTCCTGGTATAACAAATTTGTTTCGCGTTTTTTTTTCGGAATGTGAAAGTATCCCACACATCCAAATTTTTTTAGACAATTTTAATTTGGGTTTTTTACCAGTCCAAATTTCTGTAGGAATTTTTTCCTTTCTGGGGTGTTAAATTTGATACTTGAGTACTAAAATTAATTGCTTCTGCCCAAAATTTTACCGGTAGCTTACTCTCATGTAGTACTGTCTTAGCTCTTTCCAAAAGAACTCTATTTGCCCTTTCAGCTTTCCCATTACTTTTACTTTTATATAGAATTGTTTTTTCATGAAAAATACCAGAATTAGCAAGATAATTATCAAATTGTTCATTTACAAATTCTAAACCATTGTCTGTTCTCAAACGTTTAATTCTTTTACCAGTTAAATTTTCATACTTTAAATTTAGAAAATGCATCAAATACTTCATTTTAAGAAAATAAGTAAAATACATTCCATAAAAATCATCCACTAAGATCATAAAATATTGAGAGCCACCAATTGATTCAGTTTGAACAGGACCACCCACATCCAAATGAATGAATTCTCAAATTTCTGAACTCTGATTAATGTCAATATTTGGATGATTTTTTCTAGTTATTTTACTATGTCGCAAGTTTTACACTCAAAATTACTTACGTCATTAATATCAACGTATTCTTTCATTTTAAGCATATACTTTGGATTTAAATGGCACAATCTATTATGCTCAAGTTCACAATTATTACCAGTACAATCATTAGTAATGCAACATTCCGAATTATAATATGTTTGTAAATTAACTTCAAGCCTACTGTTTTTCTTAAATGCTTTAAAAAGTAATTGATTACACCTACTAAAAACTAATACAGAATTATTCCTTGATTCAGTTTTATATCCTTAAGCCATTAATGCAGTGAATGACAGTAAGTTATTTCTTGAATCAAGACTATAACTAATATTACTAATAGTTAAATTAACAGAACTAGTGTCTGATGTAATATTCTAAAACCAAAAGGTGTCTTTTGCCATGTGTCCAGTTGCACCACTATCCAACAACCAAATTTTGCCACATTCATCATTTTTTTTCGACGCGTAAGTTGAAACGTTCACACTTGTAGGTTGCGATTTCTTTCTTTGTTACCTTTGGATAACTCACTTTTTAGATTCTTGTTTCTGTAGTAGCAGCCTTTCATGGTGTGAGCAGTCTGTTGGCAAATGTAACAAATTCTTCGATTATAATTTTTATTTCTCCTTGAAACGAACGCCTCAGTGTTGCTTCAATCAGGTCGTTAACTGTGTGGAGACTCTTCCTTGCGGAGTATTTCGAGTACTTCATCAATTGTTTTTTCCCGCTGGGTTTTTAAAATTTCCCTAATTCAAGAGAATTTTTCGTGAAGTCCATGGACTGTGTAAAACACTAATTACCGCGGAGATACTTCTAGTCCTAGCTATTGACACTTAGTTGCTATTTCTCTTGCTCTTGCGATATAATCATTAGCCGACTCATACAACTTCATTTCTAAATTTTTAAACTCATTACCGTCATCTGTTTTTCGATCTTTGGCTTGTCCCGTAAATATTGATTTTATTTTCTCCCAAAGTACTTTTGCATTCTCTTCTGCGGAGAACTAAAGCTCCTGTTAATCCGATAGTGAAAGTTTTATATATGCTACAGTGTGAGCATTTTCCTCATTCCACAATCTGTCATCTTTCTCGTCTTAAGTTTTCTGGTTTTATAGTCAAAATTACTGAGTCAAGTCTTTTCAATGATAAGGCAGCTTTTAATTTGCAATGCCCAAATAAAATAGTTCTCCCCAGTTAATTCGGGAATGCTCCACTTCTCCATTTCTGGCTTTTACTGAGACAGTTTTGATTTCTACGTGGTATTTTACATCCAATTCTTCTTGATATAGCCACGCTCTGCTACCATTTGTTGTTCAGAGGCTCATATTCAGAGTAAAAAATCCATTTAGGACAACACTTTTTATTTAAACAAATAACGAATAAAAAGAGCACACAACAAATCATATTGACCATCACACAGCATATAGTATATCATGACCTCCATACGCTCGAATGACACATGTGTTGGGAGATGAGACAGCTGTGCCACAGTAATTAGTACACATGCGCATAAACAGAAAAATTCGCTTGCCTCTACCCAAAACAAAATATGTGAACAGTATAATGTGCTTTTATATGCTTTCTTGAGGTTTGAGTTTGTAGTGCTTTTATATTGCTTTCTTATGGATTGATTGTATTCAGATGCTTGGATACAGTGTGCTGTGAAACCTCCCCAAATCCCCATAATTCCAGATGGTTATGGACTGTTATAAGGATATTCTTGTTTATATTTTAAGAAACTGTTTTCTTAAAGTGGTTGCAGTGTGATTTCGCTGAATAAGAATATTTAAGAACTTCTTTATTTTAATTAATACTATTTTTAATCTCTGATGATTTCTCCTTTCAGAATTTTGAGAACCAAGTGAAACCGATTTTATCCAAGCCTAAACCAAAAGTAGAACCGCCACAAGAAAATGCTGCAGAGACGCAGCCAGCACCTGCTGATAGTGAGATGCAAGACACTAGTAATACTTCTGAAAAAGAAGAAAAACAAGAGCAACAAACTGGCGGTGAAGCCTTTAGCCAATCACAACCTGAAAATATGGAAACAAATTAAGTTTTAAAAAATTGTTGGATCTGTGATCATATTGCTTGTAAAGCCATTTTCCATTAGACCTGAGGATTATATAATGCAGGTTGTAACTAAAGTTTCACAAAGTAGATTGATATATGTATAATTTAATAGATCTTGCTTTTATTTCAAATTCAGTCTGCTAGGTTTAAAACACCTTTTTAACAAAAAAATAATAATAATATTCTTATATCTGACATATTTTTAATAGCTAGCTTCTGGGCTGAATTTAACTAATTCAGATGTTTGAGCATAGAAAAACAGTTTTCAGTAAACTTCTGTGATTTTGAAATAACTTCTGATGTTCTGTTTTTGAAATTGTTCTGATGTATGTTCGATATATAATATACATATGTACATCAAATGACTAATGTAAAATTTTGTTTATAATCTAAAACTTTCAAATGAAACCCTTTAAGCAGATAGCCCATGTATCCATTGTCATAGCAAATAACCTACCCATCAAAATGAAAAGTTTAAATATCATCTAATTCATTATTCTATTCTGTAATGTATTCCAGCTACAATGATAGACATGGATTTAATTAGGAATTTAAACTTACATGCTTCTTTGCTTTCTCAATAAATTGTCTGTACTGGGTTCTGAATTTTTGCAGTTAGCCATTGTTCAAAATGACTTCAGCTGTGTGCTTTATGCATCCTCACATATCTCGATGGGCAGGCCTTGGATAATGTCCGTTTTATGTACTTGGTGAAAAAATACTCTAAAAATTAAGTGGAAAAAATACTCTAAATAAATAAATCTCATCATGTTATGTACTTTAAATGTCAAGTTTCAGTTATGAGAATAGCTTCTAAAGCTATTAAATGAATTAATTACCTTGGTTACACTCTGTATTAACATATTTGGTGATCAGTATACATCAAATTGCATTTCTGTACTTTAACAAAATGTATATTTTTGCTCCATAAATTTAAGTTATGCATTCCTCATTACCATTTTATTGGTGAACATCTCACAGACTAGTTGACATATATACATACTGTCATGAATTTTTCTTCCATGATACAAGTATCAGTTTAAAGAGAATTCTCAATGTATGTATTTTATTTTATGGTTACAGTACTCTTTGTTGGAAATAATGATTGTTATAGCATTTAAAATATATATAAATATATGTAAAGGGCTGTACATATTTTAATGTACAGTAATCTTAAGTTATTTTATTTATTATTCAAACTAAGACTTCATGTAAATGACAGGGCAATAAAAACAGCTTACTTTTTTGTTATGTTGAATAAAAATTATAAATATGAGATTACTTTCAAGTGGACAACAGCAACTGATGGGCTGCACTGTAGTTCTAAAAGTCATGTTAAATATTTTGTGACAAGCATCTCCTATGGATGAAGCTTGCATGATAAATTAATCTGTGTAACACACACTATTTTATGTATTTATTATTTTCAACATTGTTGTTACGATGATTTTGAAAAATTACATTAATAAATGTGCTGGTAGGAATTGGTGTAGTTCTTTTCTTGTGGTATTGTTTCGATCTTAGTAATTAATCTGCTGAAATTTAAATGTGTATACCTTTTCCCTTATTATCAAAAATAGATTTTACTGCTATGACATTTGAAGTGTATTAATAGTAGTCATATTCTGAGCATCTGTGATCACTTGCTGGGAATGTAGCTTTAGGTAAATTGGTATTCCTTGAAATTTCATCAATTTTGTCTTTCAGCGCTTTTTTGTTTAATGCCTGGGGTATAATATGAACTTATATAATGGTCATTGCAATTTGATGCTTAATTTAAGGTTTAATGATTTCATTGAATTAATTTCATGGAAATGAGTGTACACAGCCGTGCCATATTTTGCAGTATGAAAAATTGTGACATGATCAATACAAGGTTTTTGAACATGAGAGTTTTTAGTGTAACAAAAGTGTAGATTGACATAAATTAAGCAGCACTTCAATGATTGAGTACAACTGCTTTTGTCTGAAACTAAATGAAAGGCTATTATAACTAATAATTAAGTAGGACATCATATGTAATGAAAAGAAAGCAATTGGGACATGGTTAGAATTTGTCATTGGCCAATACAGAGATCATGAATGTGGAAACCCTCAAAGAAATCTTAATTTATGACCTGATGAAACTTTCTTACGATTTTAAAATTTAATTTGAGATTTGTAGAACAAAAGTACTAGGCAAAAGTGGTTTTTTATTTATTTCTCAGTTAAGACCGGTGATTTCTAATTCAGTATTTTAAAGCCTTTTTTTTTGGCAGGGAAAGGTGTTCTAGTAATATCAAACTGTATTGACAATGAATGCTATGAATTTCAGGAAAATTCATTTGAGGAGTGGTTTTTATGGACAGAATTACATTTTATTGACAGGAGATAATATAAAAGTAAAATCTCTGTAAAATGTGAGATTGCACCTGACAGTGGAAAAGAATAATAACCAAATTATTACTGATGGGAACAGAATTTTTTTCATCTCCTTATTAGAATTGAAATATTTTCTGAATTGCCCAGCTGATAAATTTAAGCAGACACCTTTTTTGATTAGAATGACTCAAATAATTCTGTTACAGATCAGTAGTTGAATTAGAGGAATATATCTTTAAATGCATGAAAAGCAACACTGCAGAATGAGGCTTTCTTCATTTAATATAGAGAAGATATGGGATATACTGTGAAAGAAACTTAGAAGGGTTTCTAATACACTGGCTATAAAACTTGCTGTTTTGTGAACTAAAATATCAAGAAACAAGAAGGAATTTGATGCTTCAACCTCTGTTTATATCAAAATCTTTATTGCTATCAGAAACATCAAAATAGTGAATCCAAGAGGGTAAATTTAGCGGTTTTGGGGGGGGGGAGATAGCGCACGTAGATATTCAGTAAACAATGTTCTTTGCCAATTAGAAGTTTAGATAACCACTGGAAGTAGCCATTCCCAATGAATGCTTTTAAGGAAGTGTCCTGATTTCTGAGAAATGTTTAAATTCACACGAATGAAATTTTGCTTTAAAAGAAGATTTTAGCTCCTCTAAAAATGTAGCTGTTGGCCGGTAAGCTCGGTTGATTAGAAATCAGATTGAAAGTAGTATAAATACATACTACTGAATTGGGTATCATTCCACAGATGTTATCAGAAAAGGAAAGTATTTGTTTGCTCTTTAGACAACTAATTCTGCAGTTAACAGAAAAAAGCATTGAAGGCAACTTTTTCAATCCATTGCAAAAGAATTTTATAATTTGGTATAGTTTAAAATAGAAATATGCAGATACAGAGCCATATCTAATACATGCTGCGAAGCATTCATTACTTGAATGCAGAAATATAGAATTAGAAATTAAATTCTCAAGTCAAATTTTCTATTACTGAGTTTTGTGCATGTCAGATATTTGTGTGTGGTATTGTATATTTACAGTGCATAATTTTTTTTCAAAACTGAATAGAGGAGAAAAATGTTTTTCATACTTCTCAGAGTTCTCTGAACGTTCGAACAGTTTGATGATCGTGCTGTCTTTCTGTAGCTGTCAACTGTCTTGGTTTTTCATTATATTGTTCAGTCACCTAATATATCACCAAATCTTCCACCTTTAATATTTAGCTTCATTAACCCCTTAAAGTCTAGCTCAATTAAATATAATTTTGTTCTGCAGCAGTAAGCACTCTGAGTAAAAACATATCTGAAAAATATTGTCTACTTAGTTTACTACTAAATATATTTAGTAGTAAATTACCGTAATGACCATAGTAAATTATATAAAAATGAAACCGCCAAAATCAAGAATCTTCTCTGTATTTTGTAAAGACATGGGCGCAGTACATTCGCCATTGCTATTTTATTGCGAGATAGGATGCCTATCGCATGGGAAATTTTTGCAATGTGTTTATGAATCAGGAGACTAAATTGCCGCATTTCTATAAGAGGAAAACCGACATGAAGCTGAGAAGTTTCGAGATGATTTATTTCTGATGAAATTGAGCTACTTACTCGATACATTCGAGAAATTAAATACCTTGAATCTTCAACTCCAAGGAGCAAATATACATACGTTGGAGACGAGTGATAAAATTAATGCTTTTTGTAGAAAATTGGAGTTATGGAGCAGAAACTTAAAGCAAAAAAACCTAGAAATGTTTGACAATGTAGATAAATTTACAAGGCCGAAGAACACCATGTGAAAGTTTTTTTGAAACCATTGAAAATTACTTAGCCATGCTAGCTAAGAATTTTAAAAAGTATTTTCTTAGTGACAACAACTTGGTAGCAAGTTACGAGTGGGTTAGTTATTTATTTCAAAATACTCCAAAAGAGCTCTCAACTGCTGAAGAAGAATTCTTCATAGATTTCACTTCAAGTAGCAAAATTAAAAGGCAATTTAGTAATAAATCATTCTTTGAATTTTGGGCAGGGGTGGATGATGAATTTTCTGCACTCAAAACGAAAGCATTTCGTATCCTATTACCATTTCTAACATCCTACCTTTTTGACACCGGATTTTCTGCGGCGGTTGCTCTGAAGGTAAAATATAGATCTCAGTTAAACACAGGAAAAGAACGTAGAGTGTCAATATCTAATATTAAACCTTTCTTTGAATAACTTTGCTCTGCAAGACACATGGGAGTCACTAGTAATTATTAAACTTATTCTTAATTTAGTATTGATAAATTAATTATCAAATACACTGTGCAGTATTGATGCATTTATAAGTACATTGTATCAGTGTAAATGTGTATTTATTTTTTTATTATGGGAGAATGTATTTTGTTTTGCTTCTTTTCAGTAAATTAATAATTTTTTATTTTCGACTTTTCGATATGCTCGCGCGCCCCACAGTTTGAGAATAGCTGATATAGATGTTTGCAAGAATAGGGCTGAAAGGTCTTTCCGTTGCTAATCTGTCAATCTGATGGTAATATTTATTTTGGGAAATAAAATATATTTGTTTCAGAAAAAGTTAAGTAAGTGAAATTAACTCGTTAATTCGGAAACCATGAGAAATGAAATTTTTGAACCCTTGTTTCTAGATATTTAAGAGCATCTTATACTGGAATATTGGTAAACAATAATTTTAAACCAAAACAAACCATGACTGAATTTCTAGGAGAAATATTTTTATGGTGCATATGTTATTGACTAGTAAAGGTGGAAACTGAATACATAGCTAATGACTAAGAGGCAATGTCTAAATTCGATACAGTTGGGCGAAATGAAATACCACTTATAAATTTTGAGAAGAGCATAGTAGATGGGATAAGCTATGTATTTAAGCGATTTGGCAGGATATGTGAAAATTTAATTGCGGTTTTTAAGCCTTTTCAAAGAAACCTAAAATTATTTGGTCATTTTCTCTCATGCAGCTGAAGAAAGTAGTTCTATTTAGCCTTTGAAAAATAGTATTGTAAGTTTATGCATAATACTTTAATTCTTATTGATAATTATTATTTTGGCATGTTTTATCTATTATAACTGGTTTATTTCATGTTTCTAAATTTCTCAGAAAATATTGTAAATTCAGGATAAAGGAGGACACTAATTTGAAAAAGACAAAAATGATGGATCTATATTCATATGATTCTGAATAAAGAAATCATTTAAAATGTTTTTAATGAGACATTGTATGTAACATGTGTTGAAGAAACATGCAAACCTATTTAGCTTCCAGAAATTGAAATTACTGTTAAAACTCACAAGAAAAAGTATCACCGACTTTTCTAGCTTTCAGAAATTAAATGTATAAATCACACTTCAGCACGAAGTAGCCTTTAATTAGAAACTCGCATCATAGGTTTAAAATAGTCACTGTCATTAAAACACTATAACTGTGGTGATTATTCACAAAATAGAATCAGTTGCAACGAAAACAGGTTTTATTATCACGGAAGAAATCAAAAACGCTCCTAGTGCTGTTACATCATTCTTGCACTTGAATATCTATTACTGTTGCCATACACAAATTACTACAAAATCTAGGTCAACACTGCATGGAATAAAATACCAGCACAGCATTAACACAGCTTAAGAACAGTGGACTGCATAATGTAGCCTAGGCTATAATACATAAAAGAAATTGATGAAATGATTATTTTAGGATACCTGCACAGGACCCACACCACTGGTGGAAAGCAGGTCTTTATCTGCCTTGCTGATCCTGTGCCGTATTTCCCAGTACTTCCACAGAAACAGTTTTTCCATACAGCAATAATTTCTACAGTTTAAATTGCAGTATTAAAATATATCGATTTATTTAAATTATAGTGTCTACTGTGGGTTTTATTATTGTCATTGAAAAGAAAGTGTCATGGGGATTTTACACATGATACCCAACTGTTTTACCGAGGGGTCTCTTTGGAGACATTTATACGGAAAACATGCATACTGAAATTGAAAAAATATGCAGTAATATAACTGGGTTTTTTTTGTTATGAGTAAGTAAGAGATTAATGTTGGATGATAACTAAGATAAATTGTATTTTGATATTTTCCTCCGTTAATCTTTCCAATTTGATGAAATGGCACGAACAATTTTTTTTTCTGTGCCCTTTCTCTAAGAATTATTTTTTTTCCCCTCTGAATGGGAAGTTCAAGGTTTGTTTAATTGCGGCAAAGCATGCAAGAGCTATCTGCACAAGGAATGAAATGCCTCAGTTAAGACCTTCCTGAGAAAAAAAATGATTGCCATTCAAGTAACATATGAAGAAAAGCACTTCTTTTGCTGGGAAGTGAGTAGTGGTTGAATTATCTGCATTCAGCAGTCTTACTGATGGGTGTGGGAAATCTGGGCATAATGTACAGAAGTAAAACATTTGTTTAGGGGGTCTGCTTTCATAGCCAATATGGTTTTCAAATTCTATGAAAGATATTCAAATCTGAAGTTGTGGGGCAAAGACGTAAAACATTTTCCAAAAAGAATAATTCTGAACTGTGCAAAAACTATAGCATTTTATTTTTGACATTTTTTTCAAAAAAGAAGGGTTCAATGTACTTTTTCATGAATTAAATATAAGAAATACATTTTAAAAGGCATTACTTGTTTTCAGAAGCATACAGATTCATTCAACGAGCATGGCAAAAAATTGAAACACCGTCTTCCATGATTTAGTTTTCAAGATACTGAAGTTTCACAAAACTCCATTCGGCGTACAGTAGCTGCAGATATCGCCCTACCAATGGACGCTGTAACCACAGATGTCACACGTGTGGAGGTCGCTCTGCGATTCCGCTTGCCTACAATAACAATATATCGATCTTCTGCGGGGGTTGTAACTCTTGGGCGACCGTCTACGGGCCTTCGGACAACTGTCTGTGTGGTTTGGAATTGTTTCCATAAATGTGAATTACAGAATGATGAACGCCGAAGAAAAGAGCAACATCTGAGATCGACTGTCCTGCTTCAATGCGCCCGACAGCACGCCAGCGCTCAAAATCTTCCATTCCTCTTTTGGAAGTCATAGAAACACCTATGTCTTGAAAACAAATTGTACGAAAGTTTTAAACACCTACCAGCACTTACAATCAACTTCTGTAATCTTTCATAAAGCTGGCTTCTTATAAGACTGCCTTTTTTGCATATTTCTTGACATGAAAGCGCGATTGGCTGTTACCTAACATATTTGCATACTTCCATCTACCACTGCAGCGAATTGCATCCTCTTCAATTCTGATTGGCTTCCGGAAATTAGCATTTTCCTCTCCGTGCTTAACTTTTGGAAGTGAGTGTATTTAATGTCTTTTGCTTTCAGCATTAAATTCGATGCAGATAGCATACATAAAAATTCTTTATTAATTTTTTAAAGATATCATTTTTTTCGTATTGCAGTGATTCATCATTTGATGTCTTAAATTTGATGCATTAATGTAGCTGTTAAGTAATAATAACGAGCTGAAAATATATATATACAGCACCCGCCGCTTTTTAAAGTCGCTGGTTAATAAACTCAGCCGCTTATTACGTTCAAATTTCCAGGAACTAACAAATGTATACTAATCACTAGAAAATAACGCCATCGATTAAATTCATCTCCTTATTAAACTCCACTTATTAAACTCAAATTGGCAAAAGACCAAGTCTTAAATGTCAGAATGTCCTAGTGGTTACAGAGGTTTTCGTAGTTCATCCATTCAACATATTATGGACCTTGGCTTTATCATTCAGATATGCAATGCTTACATACAACGGGTTTGACCACAGTTTCCCTACCCTCCAATTTCTGCACCTGTCAGACGTTGTGTTCAGATTCCTTTGTCCTCACTGAATTTCAGGAGCGGCAGAATTTCCATATCTTAAGATTAACAACAACAAAAACATCCTCTAATGTAGAGGCGTTGTAAATGAATGAGGGTTTCTTCTGGAATACTAGTTGATGGGAGGTAGAAGTTAAGCGTCTCTATCCCATCTTTTAAGATGTCCACATTCAAAATCCTTCTTTTAGGACAGACACATTATGTTCATAGAAAGTTATGAGAAATTCATGAACTGCTTCTAAGCATTACCGTATATTAAGAGTGGAAGAGAAGTGGTTACTGCAGATTGAAGAAAAAGTAAGGAAAGCATCGGTTATGCTTGCAGTCATGAAGTGGCAGATCGACTTGATAGGCAAAATGTAGTCTCTGCTGTGTATAAACATGAGTTTTGAAATTTATAAATCACTGGAACAAACATTCTTTTAATTAGTTGTGTGCTTAATTTATAAGGCATCGAAAATGAGTTTATAAAACATATTGATGATCTTGGCAAGTGCAGCGCCAACTCCGGAAAAAAAAAAAAAAATCTGCATTTAAAGTGAGAATTTTCTGAACAGCATTGTGCAATTCACTTAAACAAGGAATTATAATTAATGAAGGACTAATACAAGTTGCAAATGTCTGAAGGGGCTAAAAAGCCAGAAAATCGAGAGACGTTGAAATTGATTTTCCAGAATGGTTGCAAGCTGTCAAACAAAAAAAATTTTCTATTTCTCGGGATTTTTTTTCACTATTTCGCTAAATGCTAATAAAGAATTTCATATCAAGTGACATATGGCTCACAAAATCTAACATTTTTCATCAGAAATGGCATGGTGAGAACAAAAAAGCGTAACTGATAACTGGATAAAACATCTTTTACTTGGGCTCCTAAGTGAATACAAACCACTCGAAATTTTAAATGGAGGTTAAATAAAACTGCATTACCGAAACACACATTAATATTTAATAATGAAACAACAGTGGTTTAAGAAAGTGAACGAATAAGTTACTGTGTTGTTAACGTGTACTATAGACCCAACAATTAAGAAGAGAACATTCGTTATTGACATAACAGAAAACCTTGATGTTTGAAAGGAGCCAAGAATTTATTTCTAATTTGCCATAGAAGCAAGAGCTCATAGATGACAAATAGTATTGGGTATCTCAAAGGCCCTGACAACTTTTGCCTATTATTGTGAGTAAGTACCCTGTAAAAAGTAGAGCTGAAAATTTTTTGTGGTGTTATTGCATGTACATCAAAGTTTCTTTCCAATAATTTGCTTTGGTTTAATATAAAATCACGATTTAGAGATCCGAAAATCCTCATGTCATCATAAAGAAGTTGAAGCGAGATAGCTCGAAAGTGAACGCTTGGTGTGGGACAAGATTGTAAGACCATTTTAGTTCAATGAACAAAAAATAACAGCCAGGATTTACCTCGACACAATGATTAATTAAATTTGCCTACAGATGGAGGACTATCAACCAGAGTTTATTTTGTCACATGTCGAGATTGTGTAACTTGCGTTTCGTCTCACAAAAGCTTTGAACCTTACTTGTTACCAAAGATATAATTTTTTCCATTTCCAAACAACAAGCTATTGAAGTTCTTCATGGACTTTCTGGACAGCGTATTTTTACGGATTTTCTTTTGAAATAGGTGAAATGAAAAAATAAAAAAAAAAAAAAGACTTTACTAATTTAGATAACTGTGCAGAACTCCCACTTCTGACCTCTTTCTGAAAAACATTAGTGTTCTCTTTCTGCAACATAAACTTTTAACATTTAACTTTTAATTTTAGGGTATTAAAAAAAGCATTCAAATGCCATTATAGAAACGATGTTCAGTAAATGATGAGCAGAATTGAATTTTGTGGAATTCAAGTACTTTGAAGCAGAACGTAAGCCGATATCTCTGCTAAAACACATGCATATTATAGTCAATGAAAGGGGTGAATTTTTCAAAATCAATTAAAATCTTTTTAAAAAAATGTGGCTTTTATGTAGAAAAGCCTCAAAGGAATCGCAGAGTATAGCTAATTTTTTTCACATCAGTGAGGAAAGCATGAGGTTTCATTTTTAGAATATGTGTCAGTTCACAACAATGTTAAGACAATGTGTATAAAAACAGACTATGTATGGAGCACTGTGTTAAAAGAACTGCAGAAAGTGACTGCGAAAGTAATAGAGGAAAACGCTACGACGTGACATCGTCCAATCGAATTTAGAAAAGCACTGCACACTCTAAGAAAAACTTTTTAACTGAAAGGTGCCAATCAAAAAAGCTATCAGCAGTTTTACGAAATTAAGAATACAATGAAAAACAGTCATCAAAAATATGAAACAAATACAAACAGAATAGTTATTTGTAAAAGATTAAATTTGATGAAGAACGTAATTATAAAAATATTTTTATAAAAAAATTAAAATTGAATTAAATTTGCATAAATAATTTAATTTTAGTATTAATATTTAATTATTATTTTAGGATTAGTTGTCAGTTATTATTTTACTTGAAAAGTTTAAAACTAATATCACGGTTTGCAATGCACAAATCACCATTTATTAATTTCAGCAGCTTAATAAACTGAAATACGTTTGGAATGGAATGTCTCATCGTGTGGCAGCCGTTGTCAAGGCCAGAGGACTCTACGCGTTATTGACTTCCTAATTCAGTAGCACTTCACTATATCTATAATAATAAAAGCAAGTGTAATGTGTCTGTCTGTCTGTCTGTCTGCCTGTCTGTCCATTTGTCTGACCGAGCTCTCCAGCCAAATCTATCGCACGCAGGGACCTGGAATTTTTTACACGGAAGCACAAAGGGGCTGGCCACCAGACCTCGAAGCCCGATTTTCGATTTTTGAATTAGAAAAATTTTAAAAAAATTATTTTTTATAAAGTTTTTGTTCTTCAGTTTTTGTTTCTTAATTTGCATTATTGTGTTGCTATTATTGTGATTTGTTGCTATCATTTATTTTCAACTTATTAAATCGATTTATAACAATTCCACCATCATGACCGGACATGCTGCAGGCGAAGATGTGTTTATTTCAAGAATTCCTATAATCCCTTCCGATCTCCCGTTTCAGTTTAAGCGTCTACAATTCCCTGTTCGTTTGAGTTTCGCGATGAGCATTAATAAGGCACAAGGACAATCTCTCAAAGTTGTAGGGCTCGACCTCCGTAAGCCGTGTTTCTCCCATGGTCAACTGTACGTGGGTTGTTCAAGAGTTGGTAATGCCGATAATCTACACATCTTAGCTCCGAATGGAAGAACATTAAATATAGTTTATCCCGAGGCTCTCTAACGAAAAGGACAATCTAAAGAAAAATTATTGCCACTCTCCACTCTCCCAAACTAACTCTGACTGTCATGCTTTAAATGATGATGTTATTGTTTAGTGCTCTCTTGAGAGCATGAGCAATAATCCGAATGGTGCTGCTTCCCAGTGCTGCAGTACCAACAGACATTAATCGGTCAGGGGCCCTTGCGACCCCAGCCCGAGCTCCACAAACATACACAAACACTCTCCTCTTCTAATTCATTGTCATCTAAGTTTAACTTACACTTAAATTAAAAATTTAATTGGTTCTCAACTCCAAATTTCCTGTAAGCAGGATGTTTTATTTCATCCATGTTTTCGTTACTTTTTATTTTTTCTGTACTGTACTCTCTATCTTTCCCTTTCAACTCTTTCCTATCTTTGATTTTGAATTTTTTATGTTTTACTTTTCTTTAAACTTCAGACCAATGATTATAACCACATGACTACGGTTTCCTAGCATGTGCTAATATGAGGTCTGTTCTCATTTAAACTAATTTTTTAACAGATGGCTCATGGTTAGGATATATTGTTCCTTTTTATCGACGGGGAATGTTGTGTGTGTGGGGGGGGGAAGAGAGAGAGACAGTCTACATGTCCTACACTACTATTCCTGCGCTATTCACTTATCTGCATTTTCTAAATGCACGGGCAACGCCGGGCGGGTACAGCTAGTAATAAATAAAACAAAACACTGTTTGCAACAGATGACTTAAAAGTATTATAATCAGTATATTTAGATCCAAATAAAAATAATTTAATTGTATACGATAATTGTCTTGCTAAAGATCATACAAAAGAATTCTGCTTTTGCGGTAGACATTGTAACATTTAGCATTTCGTAATTTGTAAAAACTCATCCATCATTAATTTAGCTCAAGCTTACTGCGACGTTCCTATAGAAATCAGGATCAATTGTTAATTATTTCATATTTTTAATTTACAACCGAAAGAAATGCAACAGGTAACGTAAGAAACTAATGTAAAATTAACAAGCGAAACTTTTAGGAAAATATCCAACTGATGTATCAAAGAAACCCTTAATTTCATCATGTTTGATTTTAACAATCCTAAAATGAGATTCAGAAAATTTTTTAGTCCTATATAAAAGGAAAAGAAATTAGAAGATGCGTTCTAATTTCTTTTCCTTTTATACGATTACGTTCATTGCAAGAATCATAAAGTTTATAACGATATCAGTTTATTGTTATCAGTCTCTAAATTTTTGTTTAGTGGAAGCTTCTTTATCCGCCATTGCGTTTTTACTTCTTACAGCACTAAGCATGTATTGTAGCAAGAATTATCGAAGTTCTGCATAAATCATTAAACATTTCAAAAGGAAAAGAGGAATATAAGTATACTTATAAATTTTATAAATCTCTTAAATTCTCTGAAACTTAGAGCCATACAGATAGAGGACGAAGTTTTGGTATAAGCGCGAGAATGTAATTTTTTTAAACTGAAAAGTATCTAAAAAAACAAAAACTCGAATGGTTACTAGATTTTTATACCATATAAGTGAAGAAAGGAAAAGATATTCTTAATGAACTAATTAACAATTCACCCTTTGAAAAGCATTTGCCTGGGCACCCGTTTACAGGGTCTGGTACAGGAAAACGAGAATCCTGATTTAACTTAAAGAATAGTCTAATTTATAAATAGAATGGACGAAACAGCATACAAACATGATCTATGTTGTTTAAAAAATGCACATACTAAGCCTAGAAATACTGTATGTGATAAAAATATGATAGAAGACTTAATTCCAAGTTCCGCAATTCGTGAAACAATAGAAGGGGATGTTAGGGCTATTATTGAAGCGGACAAAAAAAGGGGGAAATGAGATACTGTTCGAAATGAATAGAAAAAAACAAAAAATAAAAATTCGCATGAAACTCATAGCGAAAGGTCTTTGCGATGCTTTCGGGTCTAAAAGTATATTTTCAGTCAAAAAAAGTGAAAAAACGTTTTGAAAGATATATGTTATAATCCTGAAATAGGTTACTGCAGCCTGACAGAACTGCAAAGGAAAACTAAAATGCCTCAAAAGGAAACTGAAATCTTTTTAAATCAACAAGATGATTAAACAAAATATAAACTGCTCATTAAAATAGTTAAAAGAAGAATATATATTCCTAGCATTGAATGACCAGTGCCAAGCAGATTTATTATTTTTAAAGCTCTTCAGTAAATATAACAGTGTAGCAAATTAATTACTAATCGCAATTGGTTGTTTTAATAAATATGTTCGGGCTATACGGTTTACTAGGAGAACTGGTGAATAAGGAACAAAAGGCATTTAAAAAGATCTTTATTGAACGAATTCCCATTAGGATTCAGTCCTATAAGGGTGCAGAGTTTATCTATAAAGAAACTCAACAATTATTTAAAGATAATAATATTCATTGGTTTACTGCAGGAAATGCAGAAATCGAATGTACCAAGGAGATTAAGGAACATTTGGATGCAATGGAATGGAACGGGAATGAAACATATATAGACGCGCTGCCATTTGGAATCATTGGGAGTAGATGGAAAATAATTTGAATATATATTTAATATGTTTTTAAAGATGATGTATACTTAAATAACTAAATTTATACTTATTGACATAGTAGCTAATACTAAACAATATATTTCATTAAAAGTGCTTCAGTATCTGAACACTGTTATTTTATATGTAAAGTTTTGAAAAAAAAAAAAACTGTTTCAAAGCTTTTCATATATATTCACCATCTGGCATAGTGGAAAACTTTTATGTTACACTTATACAGCCTGTTTTTGATAAAGTTCTACCCTTAAATTGGATTTTAAACTCATCATCTTCTTTATCTAATTTTTGAAGCTCTTGAGAAGGACATCTGTCAGCGGCCTAATTTTGTAGTCTGCCACGACAAGGTTGACCCTAGGCTATATTTTTGTTGTTGCCCTTGACATGAAGGAATCGTTTCAAAGTTTGAAAGATGTTCTGAGATATATTGTCCGCAATCTAGGGGAGTCTTTTAGAGTCACTCCAGTAACAGATATATGCAGGCATGCGTACAAGGCCAATCATGAAATGAATTTCTAGAAATATTTCCTTTTTCAGCTCTATTTCTGTTTATTGAATTTGCTGTTTTTACACATTAATGTATATTAATTTGATTAACTAAATTATCAATTACATTGGCCTCACAAAAAGTGTAAAGTATTCATATGGTGTAAATAATTCAAGCGATGTAGCTGAAATTGTCCATCGAATGTAGAACCAGATTTCTAATGACATCTTTATACTCAAGAACGGTTTCAGTCATTTTTTTTTTTCCGAAATATTCATCTTCCTTTTTTTCTTGCCTGGTATCTCACTCTGCTGGTTCAGGAGATTTATATCATTATCTAATTTTATAATTTCTAGTTCATCATCTTCCAAATGATTTTCATATTCAGCATCTATCACATTTTCTTGCTCCCCTTCTACTTCGATCTCGATTAATTTATTCCCAACAGCTACGCTGAGCTACATCACTTGACTGATTATTAAACTCCATTTTGGATTTCATCATCATTAGATAAATTACCTGTAACATTTTCATTAATTTCCTGATCGGATTCTTCCAATTCAACACCTGAAAAATCTTCGTTCATCAGCAAATAAACTGCCTGATCAACTGATCAAATTCCTGATTTTATGCTTTGACAATGTGAAAAAATATCACATAAAACCCTTAATCCTATATTTAGTCACAAATTTGTCTCAAAAGTAACCAAATACTGTTAGAACAACGCAGCAATCAAGAGATGTTGAGTCGTTCTTAAACTCCAGCTGATGCCATTTGGAATCATAACTATTCAATAAATAAAAATACACAAGTTTTGAAAGATATACTTGTTAAAAATGTTTAAAATACCATTTATAAGTATTAGAAAATAAAATGAAAAAGTACTTGATTCCGTTAATTCACTTCATTTGCCCCCAAAATGAAACTGATGAAAGTTGTAAATAGTTTGAAGAAAATTTGTGCTCGTGAGACGGGCTATTGTTTTTCAAATATAGAGTTTCTTCCTCGTCAGATTGGTTGTTGTTTTTTTAATATAGAATTAGTTCTCATAATTTTTATTTAAAAGTCAAAATTTTTGTAATTTGTTCTGGTAATTGTTTATTGTTCTTCATACAGAATTTGTCCTATCATTTTAAAATTTCTATTAAAAATCTAATTTTTATCATTTGTGTTTATTAAAAATTTCGGTGAGCTGAGATGGAATAGCCAACTCTCAATGGAATATAGCCATTTTAATCTTTTTGTACATCTCCCATTTTTCTTACAACTTTTTCTTGCAACTTCTACTTTTCCCACATTTTTTAAATATTCAGTTATTAGTCTCATTTATTATTTTTTCTTTTTAGTCATGTTTTATTGTTAATAATGGTATTTTGATTTGATATGTAATTTTTTGCACAACTGTGCTTTTACAAATAGGATTTTAGAGGTTTGGAATGTACTATAGCTTCTACATTCTTACTTATTAATAATAGTGTAATAAAAAATTTGCAGCTAGATGCGCAGTTTTTAAAACCTTGAAATACTTATATATATATATACTGGTGGACAAAATTAAGAGATGAAAAACATTTTCCCACATTTCTCTTAAAATACCACACAAAACATGGATAGTTGGTTGCCATAAAATGTCACTGTGGAGATGGTGTCAGTGTTACGTATTCTTGTGGGCATCGCTACGCCAGCAGGAGGTATAAAATTCTACGTCCAACTGCTCAGTTCATTCCGCTCTGCAAAACAGAGTGATTTTTTTTATCATCTTTCTTGAATAATCTTGCTGTTTTCTGTTATTTTTTAGGTAAAATGAGTACACGTCATCGATTAGATGAAGGTATGAGATGGAAAATAGTGAGTAGGCTTAAGGCAGGGCAGTCCGAAGTTCACGTTGCATGAGAACTGGATATAACACCAAGTGTCATGTCTAATTATCAGAATCAGTTTAAAAACAGGAGGTCAGTGTCTAGAAAACCAGGACAAGGTTCCCCGAGAGCCACAATGACGAATGACGACCGGTATTTGGTACTTTCAGCCAAGCGCTAGATGACGTCTAAAGTCACAGAACTGTCTCGTGACCTCGCTACTGCATCAGGAACAGTTTCAAGGAAGACAGTTGCCAGAAGGCTCTTGAGACAGGACTGTACGCCAGAAAGACCTCTATTTGCCTCCCACTCACTCACTTCCACAAAAGAGAGCGTTTACAATGGTGCATACAATACCAACACTGAGCACATGTTTATTGGGCTAACGCTTTCTTTATGGATGAGTCCAGATTCAATCTACAACCCGATTCTCGGGGGTTATTGATATAGAAGGAACCTGGGACCCGATAGCATCCCAGCAAGATCATGGAAACGGAATAATATGGTGGTGGACGAGTGATGGTCTGGGCCGAGATCATACAAGACGCCTGCATACCTCTCCATGTGTTCGGCACGCGTTCCGTGAATGCCCAGGGATACAGGCAGGAGTATTCCTATGTGCAACTTTTCAGGGCTGCTTTTGGCCCTGAGTTAATTTTTATGGACGACAATGCACGACCACACAGGGCCCACCTGGCTGATGACTATCTGGAAAGCAAGTTTACTCACCGACTGGATTGTCCAGCCAAATCTCCTGACCTTACTCCTACTAAACATGCCTGGGATGCTCTTGGGATCGGTACAGCAATACGCCAACCCCATCCAGAACCATTCAGGAGTTAAAAACTGCTGTGGTGGAGGAAAGGGGCAACTTTCACAGGCAGTCCTGAACTCTGTAGTTAATAGCATGCTACTCATCGTGCATGCTGTCTGTCTATTAGAGGCGACCACGCACGATACTAATCACATTTTCACTGCCATCTTTCAACCTCAACTTTGGACCACATTGGGCTCTTGGAATAACTTATGCTAATGAATGGCATTTGCACTGACGTATTGTATACGCTATTGTCATACAATAAACTATAACCATACCCAATTTCGTTTATTTCTATCCAGTATTTCTCGAGCTATATGGAAAAAGGTGTTCAATCTCTTAATTTTGTCCACCATTATATATACGAGGGCAATTCGGAAATTAATCTCCGTTTCACTGTAAATAAAAATCCTGCAAAAATTGAAGAAATGTTTTTTATTTGAATCGGAAAGTATAGCTATCCTATATTTTCAACATAGTCGCCATGTAGCCATGTACATTAAAGCACTATAGCATTTTACCAACTCTCCAATCCCTTCTACATAAAACTCAGGCGTTGTGTCTTCAACCAACTTGTCACAGCGGTTTAAAGTTCCTCGACGTTAGCGAAGTGTTGTGTCGCAAGATATTTCTTCATTGCAGGGAACATGTCATAACCAAAAGGAGACAAGTCTGGGCTGTAGGGGGATATGTTGAAACACGTCCCATTTGAATTGGCTCAAAAGATCTTGTGTTCGCTGAGCACTATGAGCGTGAGCATTAGTGTGCAGGAACACAACTTCAGATGTCAGCAGGCCGCGACGTTTGTTCTGGGTGGCTCTTTTCCAGTTTTCTCAAAGTTACAGTTCTCAAGTTCAGAAAGTTACAGTTCTCAGTTTTCTCAAGTTCAGAACTGATTGCCATACCACGTTACATGAACTCCACAAGCAAGATTTCATTAGCATTCCAAAACACGGGAACCATGACCTTCCTCGCTGACGAAGCTCAACCGCCTTTCCTCATCCGGATTGAAGAACCGGTATGACACCATACTATTGACTGTTGTTTTATCTCAGCATTCACATAAGCTACCCAAGTTTCGTCGTCAGTCACTGTACTGTTTAAAAACTCCTTCCCTTCCATGGTTCCGGGTAAAGAAGTCTAAGGTAGCGTCCATTCGATTGCTCTTACGGATCTCCGTCAGAATTATCGATACCCATAAAGCAGAGAACTTCTGGTAGCCTATTTTTCCGATGACTACTTTTTACCAAACAGTCCGAAAAATGTTTGGAAATTGTTGTGAAAGCTCCGAGATTGTGAATCGACAGAGCTGACGGATTTTGTCATGGATTTTTTTACGAGATCATCACTCACTACTCCTTGATTCATTATGAATGTTTGTTCTTCCTTTGAAAAATCTCACCAACTAACGCATTACACCTTCATCCATAATGTTTAGGTTACAACACCTAATTCACGATGAATGTCTACCGCCGAAAGTTTTTTTGTCCAAAGAATTCGTATTACTCTTCTTACCTCGCATTTGGCGGGATTTTTAATAGCAGTGCATATTTTGTGACGTTATAACCAGCACACGAGTAGCAGTAAGACACTCTCACTAGGGTCGCAGGAAACTTACTGAAACACAGGTTGCTTGATGTAACAAAATGGTTGCGCTTCACCCACTACTATTAGCGCCACGGCACAAACGATGTTAATTTCCAAATTACCCTCGTATATATATATATATATATGTACTAAATATATGTATATTTGTAGTTTAAATTGTAGTCTTTGAATTTATTGCAGCAAGTTAATAAAAAATTACTCTAGTAAAAATATAATGATCAATATTGCGATACTATTTTTTAACATACATATTCTTCTAAATTTTAAAATTTAAACAAAGGTTTAAAATAATCTTTGTTGTTCTAGTAATTTTTTGTACAGCACTTGTAATTTGAGCAAAATTTATTGAATTTTCTTATTTTAATTAATGTTTCTTTGAGAAGAAATAACAGGTAGTAAATTTATAAAAATAGTTCATAAACAGATTTACATGACTCAGGCCTTAATTTCTAAAAGTAGAAGTGCCGTAGCCCTATGGAAGACCGTTTGGAAAGAGGAAGAAGAGCAAGTAAATAAATAAAATGACTATTAAAATAATTAATTTATTAATTACTGTTTAATTGATAATTATTATGTAATTAATTCATGACTAATTTATTATTATTGTTTATTTAAATAATTAAAGATTAAAGCAATTAAATAATTAAAATTAAATAAAATGTAAAGAGACAAATTAAAATTTAATTGAAATTTAATTAATTAATTTAAGTGATTTTTAATAAGTAATTTTATTGCTAAAATAAATTTTTTAATGTCAAATTTCTACTGAAATTGTTGTTCAGCTACATAAAAAAAGTGCCGGAGCCTATTTAGGGCTCCAGTGCGCTCCGGCTAGCATTAGATTTTATCCCAAAAGCTAAGAAGTACCGGAGCAATTTAAGCTCTGACACGAATGACTAAAAATATGGAGAAAAAATTATGTTGCCTAAGTGAAAGGTACCTGTTAAGAAAAAAAGTCAAGAACATATAAATTCTTCCTTTTTAATTCGGAAAGTCATTAGGTTAGATCTATACCAGGAAACTGAAGAAATCGTCAGTGCCCTCTCCGGGACTGGAGCTCCGGACCTCCCGAATACGTCTCGTGTGTGCTTCCAGTTGCACCGAGAAGGTATACGGAAAATGAGAGAAAAAATATCTTATAAACTGCT
>KK121916.1:29028-100841 GCA_000611955.2 Stegodyphus mimosarum | reverse complement strand
TTTGAGATTCGATTTTTCGGTTTTAAAGTTTTTATTGAAAATTTAATTGAATCTTTTATCGCTTTTCAAAATTCTGCCCTTTTTGCAAACAGAATAATATTCTCATGGAAGTTGAAAAATGAGCTGTCTTAGCAATCGCTGCCAATAATTATCGTCTGATAGCTTCATTAGCATAAATTAAAAAAAATTCAGTCTTTAAATCAGTCGCAATTTGTCTGCTAACAGAAAATAAAAGAATTGATCATTATCTGCCAAGTAAAATGTTTCATCCTTCAGAAAGCAGATAAAGGTTACTATCATTAAATACAGTTTTTTTTCTTTTTTTAATTTTAAAGCGGCAGTTCCTAGTTTATCAGAAAGTTATTTTGCATCAGAATCTCAGTAATTAATTATTCTCTCTCACTCTCTCTCTCTCTCTCTTTTTTTTTTTTTTTGTTTGTTAATAACAACAACCTCTTTCGACAGCTTCAAAATCATAGAAGTTAATTAGATTAATTAATGAATTAGTAAATTTACATTCTCTTTGTTCTTTTCTCAATGTATAGAAAAAACTATGAAACCTGTTTTTAAGAAGTCAAAGCTAGCAGCTGAGTTTGCTGTTATAATAGAACCCAGTTATTGGAAAAGAGTAAAAAAATTAAGAGAAGATTCTTCCTTGAATTTTAATTCTACGGAAATTTTCATAGAGAAACTGTAGAGAATGAGAGCAATCGGTAGATGATCAAGTTTTTAATATATTTCAAAGTGCATGATTAATAATTATTTCATTATTGTTGTTCACAATCCTATTATTATATTAACTTATTATTAAGCCCAAAATATTTTATGATTAATTAGCAGCGAATACATAGAAAACCGCTAATTATTTACAAAACTTATTTCTGTAATTTGTTTAGGAGCCTTTAATAAGAATTTTAATATTTAAACATAACATTTATCAACTAAGTTCAATCAGAGTTAGAACTTTTTTTTTCTGATATTTTCTATTCTGTTATCATTCTGTTCTTCTCCGCCGAGAGGATAAGGTTATTACGATAGAAAAATTTGCTGTAATTTTTTTTGCACGTTTTCATATCAATAACATCATATGGGGCAGGAGAAACCTTGCCTTTTCACTAATGAACATTTATGCAGTATATCGTTAAATTTTATATCTAGAAAGCCATTGCGTTATTACAAAGAATTATTTTTAATTTTTGATTTAATTACTTCATTTCTGTGATTTCAACTTCAAAAAATTTAAAATAAACCGAAGGTCCCAAAATTTCTATTAAAATATTTAATTAATTAATAAACCAGTTAATACGATAATTACAATGATTAACTAATTAACTTAACTTTTATTTAAAGTTAGAATACATAAGGGTATGTTATATTTTTCAGAAGAAATTACTTTAAAATTCAGCTGCATTACAGCAACACAAGTTAAACAACGAAGTAAACATAAAATCGAATAGCAAATACTTTAAATAATTCAATGCTTCAAACGGAAACGCGGATAATCAGCGGGAAAATTGTTTAGTTTTTGAGGTCTGTTTCAGCATGCATTTTCAAAAATTTTAATATTTAAAAATTCCTTAAAAATGATGTTATTTATTCAGTATTTGTTTTTATGTAATAATTCGTATATGCAAAATTCGCTATTTGTAATATCGTATTGATAGTAAGACATACAAGTTTTTTATTTGAATTAAATTCTAAATTAAGCATTTAAAAATTTTTATATTTTATGTCTTGCCATTGCTGAGGAAAATTTGATGGCTCATGTGATTAACGTATTCACAGAAAAATCCTCAGATCGCAACTTTAAAAACAGTCCATTAAGTGCTGTAGTAGTGAAAAAGCACAGTCGAAAGGCCAGAATCAAAATTCCCATGGAATGACATCAGATGTTAAAATTGTTTGGACTTGAGATTACGGCCGTTGTCGCATTTGTTGTTGTTTATGCTCACTAGTCTGACGAAGCCCACGAAATTCCTCCTGGCAAGGAGCGCCATATTGCACCTGTCGTTGGCAATAGGCTTGAGCACCTAACAGGTGACAGTCCGATTTGTCGCAGTTCCACCCCCAATTTCAATGTAGAGCATCCCGGGGGGGGGGCGGATCCTAGTGTCTCCCACCCCTCTCCCCTTCCGCCAAACCACACGAGAGGACTTTCGGCTCGCCGCATTTTTGAAGTGCCGCCGTGCCGCACCGACTCTATACATTTACAAACATCCATGCCTTCTCTGGGATTCGAGCCCGGGCCCTTCGGAACGGCAGGCAGCGACGCTGACCGCTATACTGGTTGGGCGGCATTTATACTATTTAACCGGGCTTTTTGAATATGCGTCATTGCACAGGATAATTTCACAGTCATGCATAATTTTGTGAGCCAAATGAATGGCATCAAAAGAGTTGAAGGTGTGGATTTCACTTGTTTGATTCGGTTGCAAGATAAGGGCGAAAGGCGTGTGATAGAATGTTTCATGAATTTTGGCTTTATTTCGAATGTCCTGAGAGCAAAAATAGTAGAAAATTAATTGAAAGAAGAGATGCGACAGATATGCACTTTTATTCTCATAACTTCGTTGTATTAGATTAACATATTTTAAAATGAATTACTGCAGGATGAAATTTTTATGTTATATGATTTCTTAAAAAACAATTTAGTAGAGCTCTCTGTAGAATTTCCTTTAAAGCTTGTTTAAAGTTGCATAAAAATGTTATAAACTGTCTGTTGAATACAGTGGAGATTACGAGCAGTTTGGAGCTTTTTCGAAAAAATCACCATACGCGCTTTTTAAAAAAATTGCTATCTCGTCAAATCGCTATATTAGATAGTTGCAATTTTGAATGAAACTTGTAAACATGTAAAGAACTTGTATCTAAAACAAAAATTCAAGAAAAACAATGCGATTTTGAATGAAACCTGCAAATGTATGAAGAACTCATCTTCTAAAACAAAAGTGCAACAACGAAAAAGGAGTGTATTTAAAAAACAACAAAAATGGACTGTATTTAAAACTTAATTAATAGGCATATTTCCAACTGAGTTTAGTTTGCTAATGACATTGCTTTTTCAAGAGCAGTATTTTCATTCCTACGTTTACATGAAACGAAAATACCGCCGATTAAAATTCTCCCAATTAACCAGAATTAAACACAGGTAGTGCCATCTGTTGTCAGAGATGTGAGTAAATTTGTCAGATTTCTCGTGTTTGTTTTGAGAAGCGGTGGGGGAGAGGTCAAACACGGTCAACCATGAAATCATAACGGAATTTTACGACGTCAACGACTAAAAAAGTAAACAAGGAGAAGAAGCGCACGCCAGCTTATTCGCATGAGCGATCAAGATGCTTTTTGCTCCATTTAAGAGCTCACTACTCACCTATTTATGCCAATAAGGAAGCAAAAACACATGCTTCGATGGTTTCGCTGATATCGCGCATACTCATTATTGTTATTCTCCTCTTTTTTTTTTTTTTTTTAACAAAGTATATTAATATCCTTATCACCAGGGTGAAATATACTCAATTCGTTTCATCATCGCTTTCCAAAGATCGATAATTTTTTTAGTAATTTTTTAAGCTACTGCGTGACTAACAAAGTTTCAGTTATTCTTTTACTGTCCGCCTGGTAATTACGAAAAAGATAAATTTTCCCATTTATTTATTTACTCGTTTTTAAAATTTGACTTGGTTTTGTCCCTTCCGATTTAGAAATACACAACAATCCCGGAATGTTACGCAGAACAGCTGAGCTAGGTATGATAGTCAATAACCATCATAAAGAATGCCATAAAAGCAAACTGTGTTAAAGATGCAATAATGAAAGCAAATCATATGAAAGAAGTTGTCGAACTCTCTGCTAGATTCTTTAAGTTGACGCCCTTTTTGCTAGTCCTGTAACCATTAACATGTATTTAAATTATGTTTTTTGTTATGAAATTAAATAATAAATGAAATTTTAGTTTAAATAATCGATCCTGGACTTCTTACATTTTATTTACGATCGAGCTGTAAATATTAGGTCCAGGACAGCTAAAATGAGGAATCCTAATGCCTATTTACCCGACGTTTATCATTTAGACAGTTTAAGGAACTCATTGAATATTAAGTCCTTAATTAGATTTGGTTTTATAAGGTGTACTGGAGAGAGAATATATTCCAGGATATTCAGCGCAGGGCGTATTTCCAGAAACCTAGCAAGTTTTAATTGTATTTTATTATTGCATTGCTAGAAGCAGTTCTTTTATGTTTTCTTTTGGTCTGTCAACTATATGCTATAGCTTTCAATAAACTATAATTAATTATAGATATTTTTGCATTTTGTAATTAAGTAGGCAGGATTTGATATTAGTGAGAAGTAAATAATACTAATATTTGCGGGATTTTTAATTTGGTTGCTAGGTAAAAAGCTGATACATTCACTCGGAAAGGTGTTGCTTTCTTTTCTTCTTTAAGGCAATAATTTGTACGAAACAGTCAGTATACGTAGCTGACAAATAGATTTGAGACAGAGGACAGACTTTATAATAATTCCAAGAAAAAAAAAGGGGGGAGACATGTGAAGTAAGGATGTGTCGTGAAAAGAGAAGAACTTCTGCAAGATTCGGTTGTGGAAATGAGAAACTGCCGTCGTTCTAAATTCGGTCTGATTTTGCAGAAGTCCCCGAAATATACGATGTTTTGTGTTTGCTTTGAGAGTGTGGGCGATTGTTTTAAGAGCAGCTCTTTGAGGGAGTTTGAAATACGGACATTCGGGATGTTTTGTTGTCTCTCTCGCTGTCGTCCATATTTCTTGGTCCATTTTCTTTTTGGATTCCCTTTCTGTCTGGTATCTAGGAGGGAAAAAGAATTGACAAAGTAGCAAAAATATTTTTGGAAGCATTGAATGTCCCTGGACTGAAAGTTACGAGACTGAATGAAATTTAGACATCTTTTCCCTCTTGTCTGCCTATGTGATAATACAACTGGATATTCTATCCCCGAGCAGTAGTTATGATGCGCGATTTGAACGGGTGCGTTTGTTAATTAGGAGAAAATGAGTAAAAATCCAACGCAAGAACTTTTTATATTTGTGTTTCTAATTTTAGCTTGCATAGCACATAAGAACAACGAAAAATGGAAGGAATAAATGAAAGATTTTACTGTTAGGAAAATAATATAAAACTGAAAAGTTTCTATAAATCAATTAATAAAAGCCCATTCTAGGATCGTCTCAGCTATTTTTCTGTCTCATATCTTTACTGGACTGACTTAAGCATTTTGGCAAAGTGTCAAACAAGGCCACTTTTTTCCTTGGTTGGACAATATTTCATATTCATTTTGTGCGTTGGGACAATATTTTATATTCATTTGTGCGTTAACTATTTCTGTTGTTTGAAGCAAAATCAGTGCCTTCAAAATCCAGTATTCAGCGGTAGTGATACATTAACAGAGATAGTGCTGTGAAGTGTAGGTCTAACGAAGTAATATATCTACCCCCTTTAAATGGTAAAAATATTCATGTTTTGGCAATGTCAGATTTAAGAAAAAAAATTAATTTTCGACAAATAACTAAATCTAAATTTTAATGCTATAGATCGGCTCCTATACCTATATTTGGGAAAGTTTTATATTCGCTATGGGAAAATGAAATGAGACGTTTGACTTCCGCGCAACAAAAATTGAGCGAGATCTTTAATTTCAAAAACTACAATTTTTTATGCCATTTTCAACTTGCCTTGAGGGATAAGTTAATTAAGTTAGAATAATTCAAGGAAATAAGTTTAAATGAAATGCAGCGATGTGTATAATTTGATAGGCTATAGAAGGAAGTCATGTGGTGTCCAAATCAGATTTTTTTTTTTAGATTTGCCTACTAACTGCTCTCCTTCACTAGGACAGCAAGACTACGGCTATCGTTGTCAAGAGCCTTGAGCACCATACAGGTGACAGAAAGTACGACTTCGATCAGTTCCATCCCCAATTTTGAAGTAGAGCACCCCCCGGGGGGGATACGGATAAAGCGTAATAGTTTATTTAGTCAATAACAGCAAAACTCATGAAGACTCTGTAAAAGGGCAAGAATACTTTCCTAGGGTAATTTCCAAGATAAATGGAATTGTATTCACATTAGATCCATAAAAAACTCCCAAAGCTTAACTTAAATGACCTTAATAAACACATATGTTAAGTAGAGTATTTGTGAGTATAACCATAACTTTATCGTAAAATTAAACGAAATTGTAAATTAAAATGCTGCCATTTGCAGGTAAATAAATTTCCAAGTATTAATTTAATAATAACCAATAATTATGCGCAAGTAAAATTTATCCAATTTTAGCAATCTAATAACCTTACATTGTTGATTTGCATGTGTTTCACACATAGTGTTTTTTCTTTCAAAATAGCTTTGCATGGAGCTAAGCAATCGAAGTTATTCTGAAAACTGCATTTTTCCTTTCGTGTTCTATATTATATTTTGGTAATCCTTACAATGCTTCCAAACGTTTCCTTAACATTATATTAAAATTCGTTTAAATTAATGCTATGGTATCTTAATAGCATTTACTATTGAAATTCTTTGAAACATTTATTTAATTTTCTCTGCTGTTAAAAAATATGATTAATAGCTCTCCCTACCAAATATAACCCTGAAATCGAGTCTCTAGTAGTGAAAGCAGGAGTTGCAAATGTATCATTTTAAATTAAGAGTTAGAAGTGATTAATATCAGAAAAAGAAGCATACTAAGCTTTGAAACCAAAAAAATAAGTTTCTTTGTTTCATGCTTGCGTGAAAACAATTTGATCGAACTGTGAATGCAACAGTAAAGGTCTCGAAAGGAAATTTCTACTTCACAAATGACAATGAAGAGAAAAAAATCTTCTTGCTTTACAGACTGTATTACGTAAAGATAAGTTCTATTAGTACTGGGTCCCCAATCAGGGTAGTGGTTAGCGATGCTGACTACCGTATCGAAGGGACCGGGTTCTAATTCTGGAAAAGATATGGATGTTTGTAAATGTATAGTGTCTGCAAATATGCGATGAGGCGAAAGTCCTCTCGAGAGGTTGATGGTAGTGTAAGAGGGGGATAGGAGATCCTAGGACCCGTCCGCAAGGGGTGCTCTCCATCAACATTGGAGGGCGGAAGTTAGCAAAGCCGTATTGTCATGTGTATATTGCTGATGGCTCTTGCCAACGACAGGCGCAATCTTGCACTCCTTGCCACAATGAAATTCGCGGGCTTGTTCTGGTGTTACTATGAGACAAGTAAGATATCACAACAACAACATCATAAGTACTGGGAGCAAAACTTACGCGACTTGTTCTAGTGGCAGATATTCCATTTATTGATAGGAAAGGAAACAATATTGGGCTTTTTAGAATAGATAAATAAAACACATAAATATTTCAAGACCCTTTTAAAGTACCATAATTCGAGAGTGAGTTCGACTGCATTCGGAAGTTCTTCTTGCGATGACTAGCTGTTTAGCTGTCACGAGAAGGAATGTTTCGGAGTGTTTCACTCAGCGGCATTTGAAAGATTTACAAACAACTACTTATTTATAGAATCAATGCATGTAAAGATATAAAAAGTATCCGAGCAAATAACAGTAAATCTTGATGGCACTAAATTTTGAAGCAGCATTACAGTTTTTCTACATTCCTCCTCCCTCCAGGAAAGACTGGGAACCAATGAAATAATGGGCACATTACCAAGAGTCAGCTGCAAAAATAAATAAATGAATACATAAATGATTCCTTGGAGCTATTTTACAGTGTAATCTACAGCTCTAATTTTACTGTGCATTTAAATTATGATTTCGCCGATGACATCCACGCTAATGGCATATTACCTGTCATTAGCATAATAGCGGAATCATAAATGCTAACTGCAGTAAAAGCTTCGAAGATATAGGATTAATCTGGCGGTACAATTTATTGAAGGTTTAGGATCGTATATCCCATAGAAATGTGCCAAGGACCACTTTACCCAATAAAGATAAAATGGCAAGGACTGCTTACAGAATTTAATACTAATTAAGAAAACCTCTGTGTTTTACACACTGAAGCCTGATAAAACTACATTTACTTTATAATCCAAACAATATTTATTACTTCAGAAATAATATCGTTTTTTAAAGCTAACATTAAGCTTGTTTTTTAATATTTTATCTAATTTAATAGAAATGCGAAGAATATGCTGGGTGGTACTAAAATGTTTGGAAAATGTAAAGGCAGATAGAAAGGCCCAAAATAAGCTAATTTTGTAATGGAATGTACACGTGGAAATGTAATTGCTGGTAAGTAAAGAAGCCATAATCAACAGAAAGGCAGGGAAAAGGTTAGCATAAAAAATATAAACAATAATGCTAAAATAATAATAATTAAAAAGATCTCAAATTTTTCAGAATTCAACGGTCGTCCGAAAGGTTAAGGTTTTTTACACTATCTTTGACCTCGCTGATTACCAGTCTGCTCTTGCACTCAGTCCTGCTGACCCTTTGTTTGTTTGTATTTTTTCCTTGCTTTCGTAGCTTTATTGTTAAGCATCCTTTTCTCCTCATTTACGCCATATACATTTCAACAGCAGCATCCCAAAATTTTTAAAAACAGCATAGCAGCATATGCTTAGCTTTACCAATGCAGTGTTAAGTGTTGGCATATATTTTTCTATTTTTTCCAGTCTTTTCTCCGTTCTGTTTAGTTTTTTTAGTAAAATGTCTTGCAAAACTTTTTTTTTCTTTCTTTTTATTATTAACATTTTGTTTGTTTATTTTATTTATAAAATATTACATTATTCGCACTTAGGGCACACAAAATTCGATTTAGCAGCAAAATGAAAAATATATTTAATAAACGCATATCTTCAGAATTTCCGACTGACATTCGCTCGATAGAGATAAAAATGTTTTATTCCGTACAGTGTCACCACTATTCGTTTTGAAATCGTAGAGATTGTTAATAAAAAATTTATTAAAGTTTTACAAAAGATGAAATATATAATAAAATATATTGGAAATGATAAAAAAATTCGAATTTCCGGGTGCATGTATTTGTGTAGAGGACTATTTTATTGAAAATTGGATGGCTCTAGGTACCGTTGTTTTTTTTCACAATGCAAGAAACATAATACATTCATGCAGATTTTATATTTGTAAGTATAATACAGGGCGATAATATTTGGCGGCGACAATTGTAAAACAACACAGCCATTTATAGTGATTTAGGTCAAAATCCCATTTCAAAACTAGAAGCCCATATGAGTTAACGCCACTTTTTGGCTGAAAAAAAATATTTAATGACTCATTTTTAACAATAGGTGCTCGGAAGTGCTCGTACAATAGATGCTCGTACCTACAGTTATAAAAGATTTCCAGCAGCGACGCTTAGATCGGCGTATGTTAGCAAAGATGTCAAGCATTTTACTCCCATTTCCAACAGCAACTGACACTTTGGTCGTTACTTTATTGAATTCTTTAGAACTATCGTAGATCATGCTCTTAATGAGGCCCTGAAAAAAGACAACTGTACATATCTAATTTGGTGCTCGTTTCGACTAAAGAATACGTTCACTCTGTCCGATCGGAGATTAGTAGCGTTGATGAAATTTACTGTTGAACTGCAATGGCGTTCCATCGTTACTGCAACTAAAATCCTGGGCGAACAGGTAGAGAAACTTCGAAAGAAGTTCTGATAAGTAAGTTTCCTTGCTGAATTCATACGACCGTTCAAGAAATTATGTAAAGTGTACTGTTCTATTAAGTAGTTATTTATCATGCCAACATAAACATTAATGAAGAATCATTCCTGATCAGCATGTGCATCTCATGCCATGTGGCCAAAAGAGAGAATTATGGGTGTTGTATATAGCCGAAAGTGTAAACATAGCCTAAGCAGTATATAAGACGGTCAAAATTTGCTGCAGCCTGTTATAGGTAACAGATAGCAAGGTCCTACACGTCTGATTTTTAACACTTGCAAGGATGAATTTCTTCCTTATTCAATGTGCTCCAAATAGTTCGTTGCCTCACACACAGTAACCGTCGAATAGCTCTTGCGCTTAGCGGGGTTATCCTTAGATGTGCGTATTACAGCTTCTTCGATTGCAGGAGTTCTGCGATATATTCTCCAGCTCATATCACATCTACAAACATGAAATGATCTACTCTTGCTCAGCTCCCAGTTAACACGCTCGAACGTTTGGCGATTCGGCAGTTGTCTACTCAGGAATCGTTCTCTTTACATTCTTGATCATCTACTCCGTTTCCACAATCTTATAGATAAAATGTATGTCGATGAGCTCCCTATTCACGTAGCGATGCATATTGCTCGAAATTTCCACGAGGAAATGACTTTAACTAACGGAACGCTTTCACCTGTACCCATCTCAACAGCGTCGTCTACCGATTAGCGAGTCCTTTCCTTAATAATTCATTACAGAATCTTCTTTTTTCGGAACCTTGTACCTTCCTTTGTTCTACCTTGTATTTTTGCCAGATATTTCAGAATCATCTTGTATTCGAGACGTTTACCTGAAAAATTTGTTCTCATTTTATTTCATATGCGAAGAACTTGCTAACATATACATTCAAAAGCAGATACCGTTCATATAGCGCTAGAAATATGTTTTAGGTAGGATTAGTTAAATTTATAAAAGAATAATTAAATAAATTTTATTTACATCGAGTATATTACTAAAACTCTCTATATATGCTATTTCTAAATTCACAGTTAATATCCGCTGGTGATGGAGCAGTAAATATATTGAAATCAACTTGCATTGTCTAAAATCTTAAAATTAGTTCTCAAGGTTTCTGATAGAATGCAATAAAAGCTGAATATTTCTCGTTATTTGTAGGATTATCTCCGAGCAGAGTCTCCGAGGTAACTACGATTTTAATAGAAGATTTTTGCAACGTCAATTTAATTCCGAATGCTCTCTTTCTTCTAAATACTATTTATTACATAGATTGACCTTAAATTTTTATTTTATTCCATTAAGCAAGCAGTTTTGATTCATTAAAAATCATTTAACAAGTTGTCTTTTTCATTTTCAGCGTTATTCTATCATTCTTTTATTTAGTTTTCGGTTATATTATGAGAAAAGTATTAATAGGCTGGGATGGCCGGATGTTGAACATCTCTGCTTAGGATGTATGCATAATGTGGGGGTTTGGTTTATCCGAAAAGCAGCATTTCTGATATGAACGCTATAAAAATAAATTGTAGATCTTACTTATTATAAGACAACAAGTGCCAAACAGTTATCTACAGGAAAATATATCGACCAATTCGAGACTTTCGAAATATCATTTGTGTTTCTTCTTTATAAGAATTCATGTGAAGATACCGGAATAAACACAAAAACACATTTGAACAAATTTCAGCTCATGTTATTTTCAGTTGGTCATCTTTGCATTAAATGCGTTTTTCTTAGAACAATACTTTTGATATCAAAGCAAATATCACCAATAAAAATTTTTAAATTGCGTTCTATTTTTTTTCTTTTTTTCCTGAAATAACTAATTCGAAACACGCATTTCGGTACTCGTGTTTAAGCCACTATTCGCTCACCTACTGCGCCTTTTGGCGATGAAATGTATTTTCGGTGTCAGCAGAAACTTTTTTTTTTTTTGTTTTTCAGGGGATCCATTGGCAATCGCATTCGAAATCACATCAAACTGTTATTCTCTGCAACATGTCTCTGCCTTTATGAGTAAACTCTAGTAAATAAGAAAGTAAGCGACCTGTCTTGATTCAGTCTCCAATTCTCATGCTAAAAAATTTGTCAGCTATTGTTGCTATTATATTTCTGTCATATATCGCATATATTCTATTATGTGCAATACCATTGAGTGGGTGTTTGGAATACTCGCAATTGTTGGGGAAGTACCAAGTAGCCAAGAGCTAATGGATTTTTTTTGCTTCCTTCCCAGGCAAATCCAGTAAATGTGTAGGAAAAATGTAGTAAAAATTAATACAAAACAAACACATGTTGTCCCAAGGATTATCCACTCTTAAAGGCCTATCAGGTGGAAAAAAGAGCACAATATAGATGCCCGCATGTTCTAACTGATTTTAAGTTGACATTGAAATAAACAAATAATATTAAAAAACTTTTTAAAGTCAATTCCTACTTAGGTTAACAAAGAAAAATTTTAAAAATAGAAAAAAAAAGTTTTTTAAAATTAAAAATTTAAAAAAATTTAATGTGTGAAAAAACTGTATTAACATCAAGTGTCATCCACAACAACTTTAAAAAATGTATTTGAACTTGAGTGGATGAATAAAAAGTATTTTATTAATGACTGAAAATTTGAATAAGATATAGGGAGAGTGTGAGCTAATAGTAGGAATTTAAAAAAAGAAGCCAATTCCACGTCCTTTTGGGACGAGGAAGAGACGGACAATTCACCTCTTTAGAAGATTTTGAAACGTTTTCTAATATTGCCATAGATATGCAAGAGACAGAACCAAGGGTGATATTTTTGGCGACGCATAGATGGATACTAATACGCAAGTATTCATTATCGCTAATGTTTAGAAAAATATTAGCACTCTTATCCTATGAAGATCTCCAAGTTTTGTCTTCGGCAGCTAATTCCAGAGAAGAAAGTGTTCTGTTACAACAGCTCAAGGTTTAACGGCTCATCCTTTTGCTCAACAATTAACTAAAATACCAAGAATGCTGAAAGCTGTTAAAAACGGAGAAGTGTAATCACTAAACGTAAACTAAGCGTGTAATTAATTTTACTACGACTGAAAATCTTAGTGGTAGTATCAAATATGTATTCTCTTACATAAGTATGCATTGTTATGTTTTCTACCGCTAAACATTAAAATAATTTTCTTTAAATTTATGCATTGCGATAACAGTTTGAACAGCATCCATTGTTACTTGGTTAGCGCTGCAAAGAAGCATCTGCAGATGAAACACATTCTTCTTGATCCCAAATAGCAGTTTACGCAGCAGATCATTTACTTATTTACTGCAACATCTTTGCCTCTTTGCAGAAACGCAACCATTTCCTTTCGCATCTTGGTTTTTAAGCTATTGTTATCTCAAAAATCTGAAAAACTGATTTCTATCGGAATAATACGTTATCAGTCATTCAACCGCATAGAATTTGGCCATCGTAATTAGAGGAATAACGTGGATACTTGTACCTTTTCAAGATTCTGGACTTAACTTTCATCCATTAATTTTATTTATTAGTTTTTAATTAATGTCAGTCAGCCTAGATTAATGTGTATGTCCACAGAAGAGCTTCTACGTTTAAAACTTGAACTTACAGAGGACTGGCTGCTTAATAATGGCAAAATACTGGAGGATTCTTTGACTATAAGAAGATGTATCTATATCAAGGAAATTCTAAAGGAAAATGGCTCATACTTAAGGTATATATATATAAACGTAAACATGAAAATCTCATACAAATAAAAACTGAAAAATCAGCTATTCGAAACCGAATTGAAACAAACTACCAATATTTCGTGGTTTTATGACGTCAATAGGCAACTCGCGTTCTTTCTGCGAGAATGAATCCTCATTTAAATTACGCGCGTGTAAAACATAAGAGGGAAATAAACAGACTTATAAACTGCCTCGAGAACTGGTGAGGGTCAAAATTATCCGCAGCGAGTTATATTCACACTTCCTCTGGCGTGGCCCAAACGCTCTAATCAAGCTTTAAGGTTAAGCATACTGGAATGCGAAGTAGTGATAACTAATAATAGAGAGATAATAGTAGTGTGGTTCAACTTTTGAACTTTTTTTTTAACATCAAAAGCGGTCTTGTTATGCTTGCTGATATATTTCATAATGAAATGCAGAAGTCTATGAAGGATGATGGGACCCTAAAAATTTTAATACTTTTTAAAATAATAATATTGTGAAAAATTCTCTGTTCTCCTAGCTCCGCGACGAGGGCTAAGAAATGCTTCGTTTGTTTCTATTCCATCCCTGTAAGAGGAATATGAGAAACAGTTGTGAACATCACACCCGCACCAGCACAGTGCGGATGTTTGCACCTTTTTCCCATTGTTGTTATGGATCTTCTCAAAAGGGATCTTTATGTGGAGATACAACTCGCCTAGAAACAGAGTGGGTTTGTTTGCCGCGGGAAAATAAACAACGCGGGGAGTTGCCGCCAAGTGAGCGCCAAAATAAACATTTGCCCTATAAATACATTGCCAATTCATTTTGCTCAATCGTAACAAGCATCATTGAGTTGACGCGTGCGCCTCTCCTCGAGAAACGGAAAGGCGCGGAAATATAAATATTGTCTTCGTCTCGCACTTTGTCGTTCTTGTTTAATGAACAGAAAAATGTGTTACTGTTTCAAACGATTTACCTGCCAATGTTGAAAACAAGAAACATTAATGAAAAGCATTTAATTCATTATTAAAGAATTTCATACTCATTCATTAATTTCAATTGAAATGATCTTTAAAGTTATTTATTTTGCCCAAAAAAGTAATGTATTGCTACATTATACGTAAAAAATATATATTTTATAGCAGTTAGGGATTCTTTTAAATTTCTCGGCGTGGTTATTACAATAATCAGAAACTGTTAAATTGAAAATTCTGCACAATTACTGGACACCATTCTGACAATGACTGGAAAGTAACTTCTTGCCTTTTAGAATTAAGTAGACATCAGAGAGAGACACAGAATTTTCCTTTTTATAACAGTAATATTTATTTCCAACTAGATAATCAGGCAACAGAAAAAATATATATTGAAAAAATAGTAAATACCGACTATAACTGAATTCAGGAGCAGGAAAAGTTCAAATTCACCTTTCAAAGAGTTCGTTGGAAAAGGTTAGGTTTGGTTTGATAAAGCAATAACGACAAAGATTACAAGGAATGGCTTTTTTTAGGAAGCATCACTTCACGGAGTTCTTTCTAAAAAAAACTTGCTTGTATTCATTTCATATACAGGGGAAAAAATAAAGAAAGAAATCTTCATACAGTCAGCCTTTTCTTTCGAAACTGAAAGCCAGATCAACCGTTTTCCGCTCTGCTACTGGTGCATTCATCACAAAAGCCCGCAGACAATGACGTGTTGCCAGTTTATAAAGACAAATTTTGTGTGCTTTATTTAAAACTAATATTAAAAAGTTCCGAATAACGCGTCAAAGAATTCCCAAATTCAATATTTAATTATCTTATTGAATTTCTCTACACTTTTGGTACATCTTTGTTCATCACAGCGTACAAAACACACGGCGATTTCTACTTTTTATTTAAATCGAACGACTCAATTTATTTATTTATATTTTATTTTTTTAATCAATGAAGCAATTTGAAAATTGGTACAGATTTAGTAGAACTGCTGGTAATAGACATGCACTTCTGGTGTTTACAAACCCCTCTGGGCTCTCGAACTTCATTGACACACTCGCAGATGTGTTCTACCCGACAACCCTTTCGTCAGGCACGTTATCACCCAGAAATAGAACCGTTATTGATAAGCACGCGACGCTCACGCTCGCTATAGAACGCGCGTGCCGCTGTGCCTTTCGCGCGTGAACGGCGTTTCTATTTTCGGTCCCGCCTTCTACGGTGGAGGGTCAGACGAAGATCACGTAACGGTTCATATGGTGGGGGACAATACGGAGGGCAGAAAGAGTTGCTCAACTCTAAACAGTCATCCTTTTCCTCTTCGTCGCTTTTCTTCATAAAAAAATTTTCTCCTTCAGTTTCTACAGAAATCCAGATCTTATTCAAGTAATTAATACAAGAAGATTCTATTTAAAATCGCTATATTAAAATACTCTACTACAAAATTTAGAATATCTTTACACGTACATGTATTTTCAATATAACTTACTATACTTAGTTACATGTATTTGTAATATATTATGTGCATTAGTTTATGGTATTATGCTTCGCTGGGCTGGTTTTCGCTCGAGGATTCAGTCGTATCGATTTGTGGTAAGCTTGTGGACGAACGAAAGATGGACCAATACGGATGACGTCTTAACATGATGCTGAATGCATTCTTGGTTTTAATAGCCTGACGAAAACTTGTTTTCATATTGTTGTGCACAGATATTGTGCTTCACGCTGTTTATATATAGAATACTACCAAAAAATACTTTGTTCCTAATGGTATGTTGAAGCATAGCAGTGCACAGCCTGCTCGTATACACAGTGTGAGAACATATTTCATTTATTGCATTACATAATTCGTAAGGAACAAATATTTCAGTTATATATATTGTACCTTTCAGCCAAACTACATATACAATGTGGTGATAAAAGAACTTCCCCGATTTAGCAGCCTATCCACTCAGCCAATAGAAATAAAATTTCTGATATTGTTATCTGAAGGCATGCGCTCGAGATTGTAGTGATCTAAAACAAAAGAACTGCCGCTCAATCGGGATAGTTGTTAGTGACTCTGACTGCCGTACCGAAGGGTCCAGATTCGAATCCCGGAGAAGTCATGGGTGTTCGTAAATGCATTGTGTCTGTATGGCATGGGGGCACTCTAAATATGCAGCGAGCCGAAAGTCCTCTCTAGAGGTTGATGGTAGGGGAAGAGGAGTTGTAGACTCCTGGACCCGTCCCCTCCGGGTGCTTTCCATCAAAACTGGGGGCGGGATTGAGCAAAGCTGTACTATCACCTGCATCGCGCTCATGGCTCATGCCAGCGACGCACTCGTGGTCGCGAATTTCGTGGGATTGTTCTGATGTTACTGTCAGACAAGTCACAACAGAAACAATAACAATAGAACTCTTATGGTTGCTGTTAAGGTGAAAAAATGGCAGTATTTTCAAACGACAATGCTCACTTTTCCCACGCAAATTGATCAGAGCATTGAAAAACCATAAATGACGTTGGAATACACGTATGATGAAATTTGCGGGCATAAAATTATTTCCAAAGCATTGTAAAAGGACCAATGACAACACAACAGAGGAGAGTGAAGTAAATTTTTATTGGAATTACAAGTTTTGAATGTGTTTTTCTTGGCAGACGCTAACACACTGCAATGCAGGAGGGCGTTGACAATAACGACTAACGTAACGTAACTTCACAGGAAGAATCTGTGTAACTTCACGTTTTATAGTATCTTTGACTTCTGACAAATCTTGTGGATTTGATATGTACACCTTGGATTTCAGATAACTTCAGAACCAGAAATGCATTGGAATGAGGTCGGGGGGATGGCGTTGGCCACGAGACTGCAAAGTTATGGGAGAAGACTGCTGTTGCAGCACTTGCCGAACACATGTGGCGACATGTGGAGGAGCACCATCTTGCATCTATAAAATGTTAGTAATGACATTTCGCTGCTGCAGCTCTAGGCTTACGTTATTCTGCAACATTGCTGTATACGAAGCTCTTGTGACCGACCATATTTTCATACCTGAGGAAGTGACCTCTTCGAAGAAGTACGAACCGAAAACGAATATGCTTGCGATGTCGCATCGTACAATCACTTTAGCATTGTGTACAATCGCTGGTGCCACATCGTGAGGATTTTCGTCAGCCAAGTGAAGCTTCTACTGTCAGTTCCAGTGAATTGTGCAATGTGCTTCACTGTACCTCCTGTCTGTGTTGTTACTGGTCCTTTATAATGTTCTTCTTTGCAAGTGCTTTACGCCGGCAGTTTTCATCATACGTATATCATTCCAACTCCCCTTATAGTTTTTCAACGTGCTGATGAATTTTCGTAGGGGAAAAAAAAAAGAGTGTTGCCATTCCAAAATTTGAAAATTTTTCACGTAATCGTAATTGAGAGAGCTTTATTGTTTTTAACTCATATTAATCTTGAGCACATACTTTCAAAATAACAACATCTGAAATTTCATTTCGATTGGTTGAGCGGATAGGCTTCTACGGGTATCGGGAAACTTTTTTATGGCCACCCTGTATAACAGATCTGTATATTCATAGGATTAAAATTAATTTCCTCTAAATATTATTTTATCAGAATTTACTTAAAGGAATTACATTAAAAAGATTCTGCTTTTCATATATATGTATGTATGTATTATTATCTGTAAGAAAAGAGTTTTACAACTTTATTACTTTTAATTAGGTAAACAAATTTTGGTATTTTACTTAATGGCAAGAGCTAGAAATGTACGTATTTATGTTTACTCTTAGCTTCTATACTCCAATGTTTAAAATTACTTTACGTCCAGACAGCAACAGATGGAGACGAAATAATTAGTGAACCGTTCTCGAACCGGTAACATAGCTACCGGGTCACTGGTCTTCCCCACCCGGAAAAGTCTGAGATGGGAGTTCTCAACATTCTAGTGCGCAAAGAGTTAATTAAGGAAATTCTTCTTGTACCCACCGCAAGAACCCATTCCGGAAATCATCCGTCTTCCTATCTTATTATAAACAGTGTTCTTCGTTTCAAATTACCCATTACGTATATTTGGAGCTTCTGCAGTCAACAACAAAGAACCCCACCAGCCCAGAGGGACTCGTCCACAAGAGCATTGTTTTTCAGAAAGTCAGTGCCTTCGCTTTCTGCTTTTTCTCTGGCAATCCATTTCGGAGTCAAATTTGAAGTGAAATTTAGTCACATGGTAAACCTAAAGACATTACATTTCAGGAAGAAGAGTTTGGATATTTTAAAGCCGTATAAAATATTAGCATAATAGTATTTACATACAGTAACTCTCTTCTGCGGTAATGTACATTATATTGAAACCCTAGCTCAGTAGACCGTGGATTTAGATATTAGCTTGAAACTGAAGACATGTAGCTTGATCCTAGAATAACAGTGTTAACAAGAGAACAAGCTATCTTTGAAAATTTTTTATAAATGGACGAAGAAACAAAAATAACAGCTTAAAACCAATATCCCACAGATTTTTAACGCAAGCGCTGATGAGATTTAAGAGGGCTTTATGAGTTCAAGGCCTGTAAGAAGGTTGATGAGAAAGTGGACAATAAGAATATGCTGAGAAAATTTGGTTCTCTAAGATGAATATTTATTAACATCCTTTCGGTTACGTAAATATTTTAAAAAAACTAAGTGAATGCTTACATATTTTTTCACGAATCACACCAAATTGTGTGAGTTCATTCTTCATCAAAGAATTCAAAAAAGTTGTTTACAGTTATAAAAGTTTCCAATAGACTGTCTCGCGCGCTGCAGATAACAATGTTTTAATCTGTACATTGTTACCACTGCTCCTTTTCAAGTCGTTGAGTTTGTTAAAAACTCATTAAAGATTTACAAAAGATGAACTGTTAAATATGAAATTCGAAATTCCGAATTAGAGCTTCCAGGTGCACACGTCCGGGTGGAGGATTACATTACTCAAAATTTTATGGCCGTAGGTACCGTCCTTTTTTCACAGTGCGAGAAACACCTACATTCCTGCAGATTCTTCATCGTTTAATTTTCTTTAGAAGTAATACAGGGCGATAATATTCTGTGGCAACACTTTTAAAGTGATACGTCGCCAAATCCCGTCTCGACACTAATAGCTTATTCGGACTAACGCCTTTTTGAGCTGAAAACAGATTACTGTTTAAAAAAAGGACATAAAAAATTCCCGTTTAAATAAAATTTTTAAAAAATGTACAAAATTTCGTTATTATCATTAGACTTTATTTTGGATACAGACGCTACAGTACGCAAGAACGAAAGCTACACATTTTGCAAGAGACGTATCTCTTAGTGTTAGAAACGCATTTCGTTTATTTATTTATCATAGCAATTAAAAAACTATGTTTTGTTACGTGTTATTTAGAAGGTCACGCTGAAGTAATCTTTCAATAATTGACTTCCTTGCGCCGATGACTGAATTGTAGAACGAAAGCAATAACATCCTTCCTAGATATTTATTAAATGAAATAACAATCTTCCGTCTTCAATGAAAACGATAACAAGGGGGTTATTATTTTTTTTTTTTTAGCTCAAAGGAGCTTTGTCGCTGAAGGACTATTGTTTTCGTTTTGCGACGGAAACATTAAATGTCGGTTCACTTTTCAAACTTTGGCCACAAATTTTTACCAAATATTGCAGCCCTGTATTATATTTATAGAAATTAAATGATAAAGAATGTGCATAAATGTATGTATGTTTCTCGCATTGTGATGAAACGACGGTACCTCGAGCCATCGAATTCTGAATGACGTAATCTTGCTGCGAATATGAGCATCTGGAAGCCCAAATTTGAAATTTGGAATTTGTTTTATTATCGATTTAATATTTTGCAAAACCTTAACGAATTTTTGATTAACAAACTCAAGGATTTCAAAGCGAGCCATGGCAACGTTGTAAAAAAAAAAAAAAAAAAAAAACTTTTTATCTCCAGCGCGTGAGACTGTGTATAGGAAATTCTAAAGATACGCTTAGTTTAAAATTATTTTGCGATATTGTTCTTGAACTGAATTTTATGGTTTAAGTACGAAGACTATGATATTTAATAAGTAAAGGTAATACGCAAAATGTTAAAAAAACTCCCCTTTGGACGTAATTTAAAATCTGAAACATTTCAAATTTTATTTTTTTTTAATTTTTAAAAATTTTTATTTGTTTATTTATTTATTTCGTGTGTGTGTGTGTATCTGGAGGCGCTTTTTAAGTAAATGGCCATTAACTTGAATGGAAATTTCTCTTCAAATCATTACAGTCTAAAAAAGAAATCTCACGTAATTTAAAAATTTAAATTTGAGTGCTTTTCTTTCTCATATTTTGTGTGCAGCTGCCAGTTTAAAAAGCCTTTTTTATACACATTTGACAACTGTCTGAAATTTCTTTCCCTCTGTCTTTTTTATCCCAAATCGGCGTTAGCCCAGAAGGGCGAAACAGCATTTTGCGTTGAATCACTATAAACTGCATATAACTTTTTACATTGTTTCCAACAAATTACCATCCTGTATCATATTTAAAGAAATTAAATATTGGAGAAGTTGCATGAATGTATGCATGTTTCTCGCATAGTGACAAAACAACGCTACCTACAGACATCAAATTATGAATAGCATACCAAATTTTGAATACCACCCGAACAAGGGCACCTCGAATTTATTTTATTATCTATTTCATATTTTGTAAAACTTTAACGAATTTTTGCTCTAAAACTAAAAAATTTCAAAGCGAGCAGTGACAACACTGTACGGAATAAAACATTTTTATCTCCAACGCGCGACACTGTCTATCGAAAATTCTAAATATTTATATTTACATAATTTATTTATTAAATATTACTAATATTTATTAAATATTTTTTGTCCAAAGGGACGTTAGCCCAAATGCTCTCGAAACGTGTATATGTGTAAATGAAAAAAACGCCTCTATTGGCATAATATGAAATCTGAAAGCTTTCAGATTTTTTTTTTTAATTAAATATGTCGTTCTTGGGGCTTACGATAAAATTCGATTCAACAACAAAATCACAAAATATTTAAAAATAGCATAATACAGTAGAACTTCCGATAGACAGTCTCATGCGCTTGGAGATATCTATATTCTTTTTTTCAATCACTCAGTCAGTCAGTCATCTGTAAGAAACAGTTGGGAGGAGGCAAATAAGAAAGAGAGCACAGCAACCTCATCTGCGAATGTGGAAACATAAATTCGTCTCCTAGCAGAAGGGAGTTATATGATTTAGGATGAAAGGAAACATCACGGCCCATTGAGGTCCTCAGCGTTCGAAATTTCGGGAAGAAATGAGTTTCAGCCAATTAACGGGCTCACGGAACTCCTCAAAAATAGGCAGTTGTTTCCGGCCTTGACGACGCCGAATAAAAACCGCGTAGACGAAAAATACTGCTGTCTTTCCTAAGATTTGTGTTTGTTTTAAAAGTAACTTCATCTTTCGGGTTAAAAAGTAGGGAAAAAAAATTATTGAGTTCTGTCTCAGCAATTCGTTGCTGTGTTCAAGCAGTTAGATAAAGAGTACTAAATAAGTCTCTACATCCCTTCAAAGTCTTTTTTTTTTCTTAGCTAAAAATGGCAGGAAGATAAATCAGTAAGCGCTGAAAGAATACGCCTCGTTTTTCTAAAATCGCGTCCTATTTGTAATAACATAAGGTAATTTGAACAATATAGTAAAATAACTCTTCATTTGAAAAATATAAACTCTCTCCGATTTGAATGTACAATTTGCTACCTTAAAGCGCACGTATATTCTTTCGAAATATTAGTCGCTTTGAGAAGCGCCATGTGATGATTTATATCCTTCTTTAGCAAGTAACAATATCGGCCTACTCTTTACGATGTATTCTGGGAAACTTTCTCTAACTCTAGGTAAGATGTGAGACATTTAGTGTTCCAGCGTCTCTCAGCGAATTCCCAATAGGCAAAGTGTCCGCTTGTCTATTAAGGACAGGTGATAATAAAATTTAATAGAATACCTAAATTTCGGCTGTCTGCGGAATTTTTTATTTTATGATCTATCACTCTGTTAACTGCAACGAGATTCAGGCTCAAGGAAAATTCTCTGGATCACCGAAATTAATATCTTTCGCTCAAAGATTTACAAGATTAAGAACTCGTCATCATAAGGGAATAAAAATCAGTTCAGATGGAAACGAGAGAAAAAACATTACACTGTGAAAAACCGTCAAGATTGCTGAAGCAATCTATGGATTAGTTTAACTTTGATTCGAAGGACACTGTACCAACCCATTATCAAGCTGGTACACGGAAAACATTACAGAAGGAGGTCAGAAGCAAAATTAATTTCTCGTTATTATAAAATCCCTTAATTGTCATAACCCTTCTATAATAGTTATAACCCTTCCCTCCTCCCAGCTGTTGAAATAGTCATAACTCTTCTTTAGACATCAGAAAATACATGTATTAATCATTGAAACTTCAATATAGTTTCCCGGCTTCTAATGCCAATAAAACTAATCAATAACTAATCACAGATAGAAATTCACTAATATCCAGATCTTACAAAAAACAGATTCAGAATATCGGCTAGTTTCGAATTCAGAATATCAGTAATGATTGTGACCTGAATACATAAAATCTACTATAAGACCAGACAAGACTGCATACCATGCGATATTGTCTGCACTTTAAATTTGTTTATCTGTCTTGCTAGGTATTGTTTTCGGTCGAAACTCTTATGCTTTCAGATTTTACTCATTCGAACTTTCTGTTGTAGTTCATAAATTAAGTTAAACAATCCAAAATGACATGATTGCAAGCATTTCAGTAGGTCATTCAATATGTTAAAAAAGGATAATTTTAATTAAGGTAATTCTAAACTTATTTTTTAAACAATTTAGAAACATGCGCTGGAGATTTGCATTTGCTTAGACCAAAGTAGCGCAGGGCCTGAGATAAGAATTTTTTTTTTTTTTTTTTATTCACGATAAATAAGGATGAAGCTTTATCTCGTCTGGAAATCGAGAGAACCCCCTGATTTACGAGCGGAGCTGTGTAAAATGAACGACCTTGTTTCTTAAATCCGAGAAATAAATAAGCATTGTATCGGTGCGAACACGGATTCGTCCTTTTGAGAACTTCTTAATGATAAGAAAAGGATAATGCAGCTAGCTAACTATCTCCAGATCGATTTTGAGCACCTTCCGATTCAGAAATGGTGGTTAACAACGGTTTTGCGAAACCTGACCTTTATTTGTTTTGGTCAGAAGTCGGTTCGCGAAAACAGCAGTACCGCTCTCTAGTTAAAAAAAAAATTGTCTAAAAATTTGTTATTTCATTAGGTTATTATTTGATTCATATATATTATATCTCTTATTTCATTAATTTGTTATTTCATTAAGGTGGAGGAATCTTAAAGAATTCAAAGAAACACTAGATGTTTCAACAGAGTTTTAATCCATTTTTAAAATGATTATACAGTTCGGAATACTGTTTTAGTTTAATGCATAACATTTCGCCGCATCTAATCCGTTTTGAATAAATAAAAAGTAATGAATTTTATAAAAATGAAGCATAATGTAATGATGGGTTAAATAGATAAAATGATAAAATGCATTTTGCGAATAGGGACATTATTAATATATCTTTAAAGACATAAATTTTATCCACTTTTACAGACACTGTATAAATAAACTTTATCTTAATTCTAAATTTATTCAATAAGTTAACAATCACTGATAATTCTTATTAATTTATTAAATCAGTTACTGTTAATGAAATAATTCTATGCAATTAATAAGTGTTATTGGAGTTCTAATTACACTTAATAATTTAACATATTTTTAGGAACACTGTTAAATAATTTAACACATTTTTAGGAACACTTATCATTGTGATTATGTGAAATTTCTTCTTCTCAGCCATGTACCGTTGAATACGCCCGAGACCATTTTTTTTTTCCGATTCTTCTTCGAGAATTGTAATACATGAGTCAAAATTATAAAGTAAATCAAAGATAAAGTAATTTTCAATTTTCAATTGGAATAACTGTTCTCTGGCAATACACGTAATGAACACTCCACGCTAGGTAATTTCTTGTTCAACTTCTCATTCATTTTAGGGGATGAAAAGACAGAATTAACCTCTTCTTTTAAATCAGTCGAAATTCATTTTCGAACTGACTTTAATTTTATGCGAAAGCCTTACTCGTTTTGAGGCAGAATTCATTTCTTCTTTGATTCAAGAAGCAAAAGCTTTTCACCCCGTTTGTCAGAAATATCTCTCCTTAATAAGTGAATAATAAAACAGAAGATAAATTTAGCCCCTTATTAAACAGACTATCAATAAACGGATTAAAAAGTTAAGATTGTTATTGAACACGTCGAAAGCTTTTAATACGTCAGGAAGAACAGATTTGGAATTAGTTTGGATGAATGGAACATATACATGTTTAATTCCTGTAAAAAATGTATTCCATTTTAAACCTGTGCCGCAGGCCAAAGAGATTCGACTATTCAATTATGGGAAAACACAGAAAGGTTATCTGCTTAAGCTACAACCCATATTTGATCAAAAGCATGATACCATACTCCGCAAGTAAACAACTCAACGAGTTAATAGTATTCATGCTAGCGTGTGGCTAACTGCATGCTTATCTGCGGAAAATATCGATTAATTATTTGCCAATCAGCCGAATTCTAATACAGATGCGTTACCACTGTCGTGTGAAGAGAATTTCAAAGAAATGATTCAATGAATGTGAGTGCCTAGATTATACTTGAATGACACCTTTCAAAAATTATGCTGAGATGCAAGTACAAATTATTGAACGGGCAGATGTGAGCAGTATACTGCCACTTTCTGTTCGAAAGTTTCTATCATAACAGATCATATGATTTCGCTTGGAAATGGTATTACGCCACCTACTCATGGATAATTCTAATTTTTTTTTCTTATGTTGTTATTATTTTCCTCTTTTCTCCTGTATGTACTTTTATACTAAAATGCGGATGCTGTATATATGGATGCTTATAATAAAATATGGACTTCTGCAGTTTCATTTTCTCCATGTAATTTAATAATTTTCATTTTCTCCATGTAATTTAATAATTTTCATTTTCTCCATGTAATTTAAAAATTTTCATTTTCTCCATGTAATTTAATAATTTTCATTTTCTCCATGTAAAGAACAGCGAGAAATTTAACATTTTGTTATTCTGTATTTTAATAATAATTCTGTTTTTAATTTATAATAATAAAATAACATTATCAACAATGATATTTGTACTTTCGAAATGCAATTCACAATGGAAATAAAAATAAACAAATGAGTTACAGAAACCAAAATTTAGAGCTGGATTTATTATACTCTGGCAAAGCACATCCTGGCTATTCGTCTAAGGCAAGGGAAGTCTAAGTCTTCTTGGAAGCCTTTTTAAGAATTAAATTTTAAAATTATAGCTTTTTAAACTTTCTTGTTAAAATAAATGGCCTGTTGTTTACATGCGAAAGCGCTCATACACCCACAGGGCCAGTGACAGAGTACTCGCAACAGATACAGCCGCACCGGGCAGCAGAACCTAACGGCGGCAAAATTTCGTAAATTTAGGGAGCTACTGAGCGGCAGATTCTAGGAATCGAAATAATTGCACCAGCCGGCGAGCGGCTTAGCGCCGGCACTGTACACCCAGGCCATTCACCTAGATTTCAACCAGTGTTCAGCAGTCGTACCCGCTCGTCCACTGGTGGGTCTAAATACAAACAAGCATATATTTATGAGATAAAGTTTTTAAATACTTTAATGATAAACTTGCATGACGCTACAATTGTTTTATTACTAATAATAATATTTTTCTATTCCAGGGATGCATTTTTCAAAGAGGTACTGAATATTTTTTCTTTAAAAACGAAAACTCTGCGTTAAATTCCTCAAAACACATAAGGCTCTTCTGTAAAATGAATATCAATTTAAGCTTGAATGCTTTCCTAATTCATCGGAATATAATCCATTTATTTTCGCTTACTGCAGAACGAGTTTTTGAAATGACTTAAAGAACGAAACGAACTTACCTACTACCATTGCTTCTCAGTTCAAGATAAGAGAGCAAAAAAATTCACTTCCAGGCATTTTTGCAAAATCTTTGTTAGTATACTGAGAAAAATACTAATCAGAAGGAGACGTTTTAAAGACAATGAATATGTCATCAGGCATTTCTATTCATAGGGAAGACAATGAGAAAAATGAGATAAGGAAAGAATTGTTTTTCTTCCCAAGTTTCGTTTTATACGATTAAAATGAGTTCTTTCAGGAACTAACGTTTAGCGAAGAACGCCTTTAGCAATTACAAACAAAAATTTGCTTACCGTGTTTTAAAAGAATCAAGTTATGCTGTGACGTAGTGATAGACTACGAATTATTTTCAATAATTAGATTTTACGCTTAATTTGCCTCACGATACTGGGTTGGTAATCTTAGTTTCCGCGTGAAGATTTCGTTCATGCGTTCGTTAATAATAGAGGTATATTGTAACCTATGTATAAGAGTTTTATTTATTTATTTATTAGTTGCTTGATTGTGTGTCCATACTATGTGCGTTATAATGGATCTTCAAGACAAGATCTTTAAAGCTGGACCAAACTCTTCTGCTGGATCAATTCGTTTGCTTGATCTGGCTGCACTGCCTGATGTGCATTATTTTTAAGGGGATTATATTAACTGCTATAAAGTAAATAAGTAAAAATATAAATATGCAGCTTTCGAAGACAAATTTCTTAGGTTAATATATGAGCCATTGCTTAAGATATCACATTCTATACTTAAAACAAAGCATAGAAAAAACACATATATCATTTCCATCCTTTAAAAAACAAAACAAAAATGGAATAACACTTTTTTTTAAACCATGCTGTTATAACATTCCCAAAACATGATAATTTAATAGTTAAAATTAGTTTTTCTTTCTTATGCGGTAGTTAAAAACGCTGGACTTTAGTATTTATTTACAGGTCTGATTTCTGGTCAGTGGCCTGCATTAGGCTTCAGTATTCACCCTATAAGTTATATACATATGGGTCTCTTTTCCTTAGAAAGTCCTCCTCGAAAACATTTCTCTCAATACATATAGGACTCATGGACTTTGGCATAATCAATTAACCATCAATCTAACGTGTACGTGGTCCACCAGATCCCGAGCGCTAACTGAGCACTGGTAAATCTTGGTTCGAATCTCGATGAACGGGTTGGCTACAAAGGTGTTTTCGTGGTTTTCTCCAGGTGTAACGTGTATACGGGCCGTTTTCTTTTAGAAAGTCCTCCACGAAGGCTTTCCTTCTCTTAAGCAGATAGCCCTCCAGTGCTTTGCCATAATTAAGTAAACAAAAGCAAACCAGTCTCTACATTAACCCAAGAACTTTCCACAAGAGCTGGTATTTTTTTACCACAAGGCAGGAGCAGATTGTTCAGCGAATGTTGATGGCGCTATTTTATCTTATTGCGTGACTTTTAGTGTTACGACCAGAGAAATAACCCTTGATATCTCTCTGCAGCATGTGACGAACATTTCAACAGCCTGAAACACCAGTATGCAGGCACGATTCTTCAGGATAAGTGATCATCATACCGAAACTGAGCTAAATTGCTACAGATAAAAAGGCTTTTAATATTTAATTTAGTACGCATTTCTAGCCTCTGTATAAATGAAGTTAGGACGTTACAAATAATTATCATAATAACGTTTATGAATTGTTAACATATAATGCATTACTGGTGGGGTTCTACTTAAAAAAATCATCCAAAATCAATTAGAAACAACAATCCTTAACCCGTAAAAAGAAAATACTGATATTCATGGGCACCGCTAGAGATTTTGACGCTCAGTGCAATCACTGCGAGTCTTAAATTCTGCTGCCCGGCATCAACCTAAGCTCTAAAACTTTGCTGCTCGTTACTTCTCCGAAGTATAAAAGTTTTCCCGCCCATTAATTCTGCCACTCAGTACGGCAGCATCGCTTGCATAGGCTTTGGCGCCAGCCCTGCTGATATCTTAATTTATTATTAACTTGGAACAGATTTTGCAGCAATTTAAAGTAACTAAAAATAAAATACAAGGTATAAATATAAGGCATAAATTAAATTTTGATTATTTCTTTTTTATCAGGTGTTATTGTTAGTTGCGAACATCCCCCCTTTTAATTACCAATATGTAAATATATAATATTTAATTAATGATAAGTAATCTGACTCTTTACGAGTCAGATTGATTTATCTCTTAAAATGCATGCTAATTGAAACATTGAATTTATGAACTCATTACAAAATGTGCTCCATTGTTAAATGAAATTCACACTACTGGCAAGTATAAAAAATTTCCAGACTTTGTAATTATCAAGATTCTTTAATAAATTATTTTGCTTATTTTTTGTTTTGTTTCAAATGAACTTCTAATAATTAAAATATTTCATTTTCAATAAATTATTTGTGACATTAAGTTTTTATAGTCGTTTTCCTTTCCTCTCAATTTTCCGTGCGAAGGGGGCGGGAAAAAAGAGGCGTCATAGTTAAAAGAAAAAATTCGCAAGGAACGCTTATGGTATAGCCTCTTACTGTAAATTTGGTTTGATATGGTTTATTTGATTATGGACAAACACAGTAGGGCTATCTGCTTAAGGGAAGAGATACTTTCGTTGAGGACTTTCTAAGGGAAACTGGCTCGTACACACGTACACATTGTGGAAAATCACGAAAGCGCCCATGCAGTTAACCCATTCGCCAGGAATCGAACACACCTTGGAATTATCAGTGTTTAGCTATTTTACCGCTCGGCCTCTAGTGGGCTTCATCTTACTGTAAGAATTAATGCTGTAAAATTGTCGTTGGATTTTGGTTAGAAGTCTATCTATTTAATCTTCGCCTAATTCTAAATGAAAGATCATATGCTTCTATGAAGCTATAATCAATGTAACATTCAATATTGTTATTAAAATGAACTTAAATACTCTTAGTTAGGAAACGAAACTTTCGTGGTCAAACTGTGAAAAAAATGCACCGGAAAACAAACACGAATTTTTCCCGCTGAGACAACTACAGATAAAAAAAGAGAGCCAAAGCGTTCAGAAACTGTGACTAAGAGTTCTTGAAGATGATAAAACTGGCAAACAATACAAAGTCTTCTTTTGTTGTCAACGAGGAAGAACAATAGATGCGAAAGTAAGCCCCTTTTTTTACAACCTGCACTAAATTTTGGAAAGATAAGCCTAAGTTAAGAGTTTGGTGATAGTTTTTTCTTTCCTTTATTTTTACTTGAGTTTTTATCACTCGTACCACTAAAACTGAAATTAAGTTTTTATTCTGTGGTTATTTCTGAGTATTGTTCATTGAGTACTTATTCCAAGAATATAATAAATAAAGTATCAAAACTGCTATGGAAATAACCGTATATAAAATGCAACACGTGAAAAACTTCTTAAATCACTTTGTTTTATTCACCAAGCTTGAAAAGACTACTCATTTAGATTAAAATAAGTAAATAAGTAAAATAAATAAGTAATTAAGTAAATTTTAAAATTTTAGATAAATAAAAAAATGAAGTTTTATCCTTCAAATCTCGATTCAGCACATATTAAGATGAGGCGTATGGGCATAATCCGCATATCAGCCTCCTCCTTTTCGGCTTAGCTGAAGATATGATAGCGAGGCTCAAGTATAAGCAAAAAATTGTTGACATTTCATCAAAAGGGTTTTGGAAAATTATGAAATTTTCATGTTCAAATATACTGCTGTCCAGCCGCTATAGTGGTTAGAGACTCTGACTACCATACCCAAGGCCCGGACTCGAATCCCGGAGAATGTTTGGAAGAGCATAATGTCTGTGCAGCAAAAGGGCGCTCAAAATATATGGGGAACAGAAAGTCCTCTCGAGTGGTTGGTGGTAGGGTAAGAGAGATGGGAGACCTCCTCTCGGGGCGTTTTTCCTGAAAAGGATCGGAATTGTACAGTTAAAGCGGCGGGATTATATGTATAGGGGCAGTGGCAAAATTTTGGCATCCACCTCATTTCTACCCGTTTCTATTAAAATATTCCGATATAATTTTAGAACATAAATGACAACAACAATTATATGCATCATCTACTACTACTAGTACAATCATTTTAATAATACTTTTAAGTACAGAAATCAACAAGAGAAAGAAAGTGACACAGAAGTTGTTACAATCTATAACGTTACAAAAAAATAACAGACACGCAGTGTTGGAGTTACGTAACAAATAACGTTAAACACGTTATTGGTTTGGTTTAGTTGATTATAGCAAAGCACACTAAGGTTATCTGTGAAAAGGAAGAGATGCCTTTATGGAGGACTTTCTATGGGAAACTGGCTCGTACGCATGTTACACATGGGAAAAACCACGAAAACGGCCATGCGGGCAACAAGTTCGCCTGGAATCAAACCCATGTCGGAACTACCAGTGTTCAGCGATTTTACCGCTTAGCCGCTGGTAGGCAAAACGTTATTGTATTATCGTTAATAGTTTTTATCTTAAAACGTCATTAATTAGCGCATATTGTGATAAGTAACTCATTCTGTTACACATATGTAGTATATGGAAGATAAATAAACTTCAAATGCAGATGGAACTTTTCCTACTTGATTTCCAGTAACAAGTGGGTGTGATTTGCATACCTAAATACAGCGATTTGCGGCTGAACTATATAACTTCATACGCAGCGTAAAACTCGGTTTTTGATTTCAAACTTTACTTTCGGGTTCGGACGACATTTGAACGAAATGGAAGCATTAACATCTAATTAAAGTCTTTCAATTTTAAAAAATAAGATTGCACTCACGTTTATTGTTGAAGTTAAAGATGCGCTTTTGAATTTATTATTGTACAGTATATCTATCAGTGACATCTAATTATTTTTGAAAATTTCGTTAATAAAATATCTAGGTTTGGCGATGGCAACAGAGTCGATAATTAAGAGAGTTAACAGATCTCCAAACGCGATTTTTTGGGAAAAATATTTTTGCAGCGTTGTTATGATATGAAACCTATGTCGGCTTTTTAAATCCTGACTCTGTTTTCTTCTCTGTGTAACATAAGGCTGTGAGTGATGAATTATAGTTGAGACCGAATTTAAATGATTAGAAAGGACAGAAAAGCACCTAATTTTTTTATTTCGAATATGAAATTAACAGACTACAAATTGGGGACTATTGTACTGCATTTGCTTTTATCGGATTAACTGACATCCTGGAGTCGGAAGTGAGAAATGTAAGGCAAAAATGCCGCTGTTCTTAGCTTTTTACAGCTGAAGAACAAACGTCTGTAGTCAATCTTCATGGACTAAACAGAGCTTCGGTTCCAGTTCACATACATATAGACTTGAAAATCTGCTCTGGTTCCTTGAAAATGTTCAAGGCAGATTACGGCTTCGGTTTGGCCACGGAAGTGCGATCAATTGATCTTAAACAGTACAGTAAAGGAACTCTGAAGAAGAAAATATATGAAAATCAGTTCCATTATAGAAGAAATACTACAGAGATTTAGTTCTTACGTTAGATAGTAAATACGGCACATGGTTTCACCCTATTTATGCTTTACCTACTAAACATCTGAAGCGGAGGGAACAAGCATGCATTACTTTTCAGTTTTCCATTGCATTAAAGCATGATATAAGAATTCTGGGTACTTACGTAAAAAGCCATCGACCATTTTGGGCTATTAAAGAAAAGACGCCAAACTACGCGATTTTTCGCCAAAAATGGAAAAGTCTTCTTCAAACACGCTGGGTTTGGTGTAACCTTGATTACACGCGCTAGTTTTATTTTCGAGTAAGACTACTTTTTCCCCCTCTATTACGCATTTTTGAAAAAAAAAATTAAAATTTGGGACCTGCCTACTACAGAAGAGCATGCTGTTGAATATTTCCAAAGTTGCGGAATCTTACCGGCCTCAAAAAATGTGTTAATGGCCACGATATGGCAATATTATGGAAAAAATAATGGGAATTTTTAATGGAAAATTAAATATAAATAATTGCAATAAATTTGAAAGAAAAATAAGAATAGAACGCTTTTTCTTGTGTTTAGTAAAGGTTTTTTTTTTTTTTGTTTTTTTGGTTTGGCGCCCTCTCTTGAGGGCAACGGGATTTTCCGTAAGCGTCTACGGTCTTTCTCTACGATATCAAAGTTTTGAGTGAAATAACACAGTTTTTAAATAAAGTTCGTATTATTAGGATATTACTATGTATAAATGCAACTATTGTTTAAATTACTTTATTGCAAGTTCATTGCAATGCTTTACGCCTTTCAAAGATCCTCCGTTTAAATGCTTAAGAAATCCCTTTTACATGCATAGCGAAATAACCTCTTACTGTCTCTTAGAAATTTTGGCCAAAAGTACTTTAAGATGCAAAACGAAGATTGGATTAGGAACGATAATAAAACAGGGGTTTCTGATGCCCACTTCATTGCTTTTGTCAAAGGAAGAGCACAGACTTATAAAAGAAAAGTTTCATTTAGAGCTTTCTAAAATTTGGGATGATAGACAGTTTGGGCCTAGCCGATTGTTAGACACTGTTCACAACTTGAAATCTATTCCTCCTAGTCATGATCAGAAGTACATACATTGCAAACGGAACAAACAAGAAATACATATCAAATAGAGACTTCTATTATGGGATCACTTATTATATATGCAGTGTAAGGGTACCGTATGAATTGCGTGTCGAATTTCGCATAGTTTCAGGCTAATTACGATACCTGACGCATGTTGTTTTTCTTAAATGTTAATAAAACTCCAGTTAAAATAGTTACGAAATGAGATAAGTTGGAAATGAGGCGAGAGAAGGACAGAAAAAAACCGAAATTTAACAAATCATACAGTAATTCTTAATTAATGCTAATTAACTTGAGGAATTTCTTAAAAGTTTCAAGAAATGAAGAAACTGCTGTCAGTCATTTTCCCCCTTTTTTCAATGGGGGGGAGATAATCTTATTAATTATCTAAAGTTTGCACCTAAAGATAAAGCTTATATAAATTAAGTAGTAAATTTATTTTGAATAAAACGATTGTTTCTGTAAAAAGGTATCACGAAGATATACAATGAAAACAACGCAGATGCAATGATAATAACTTAATGCAGCAGAAACAACAATCTCTACTTTCAGTGCGCAGAATGACTTACAGACGTTAGAAAGATTACTTGATAAAAAGATTTGTTTGATGGAAGTATAGATTTCGTTGTTTCTACTATAAAGTGTTAAGTCATTTTGTTTGATGGTCATGGAAACGCGCGGTGTTCCTTGCCCTTCTTTAAACGCGATAATCCAAACGAAAGTGAGACACAAATTGTCATACAACCATCTCCTGATCCTAAATCATCCTCAAGCACTTAACAACCCATTGTTAAGAGAAAACATTTTACTGTATTGTTCTACAACTACTTATTTATGTTCCGTCCGTCCACTTATCTCCACATGGCCACTTGCATTGTTAAAGCGTTCATCGTTATGGATCTGCTTCTCTTACTGCTAGTAAAACTTCATACAAAACAGAGGAAAGTGAGGTGAAATTATGTTATGCAACACATTTGTTTCTTAACTGATTACTTAGACTGCAGATGGCGCTTGAACAATGGGAAGGGGAACTGGTACTCCAAGTTGCGGAAAATCTACTTATAACTTTCTAACCCTTAATATGTGAGTTAAATTTGATCCCACGATTAATCACGTGCTGTATTTTTTACAACAGAACCTTGCGTTTATTAGAGAATACATGCGTATATTATACTTTTTTTTAAAGCAAGGTATTTCATAAATTTAGTTAATTTATTTTTAGCAATATTAACTATTTTCAGTATTTTAAAAATGCAAATTGCGTGATTTATTACAATAGATCAAACGAACTGTTTTCGGTACAACCTTTTTAAGAAAATGGCTTATACAATAAATATTACGTGTCTAATCGATGAGTCTGTTAATGTACTTCACTTTTTCTTTTTCCTTTTTTCTTTTAAGCTTCAGAGAGATTTTAATTTCTTCAGAAATACCCTTGGTACTTAAGTTTTGATATTTTTATCTACAATATATTCTTCTTAGTCGCTTTTGAAGTTATTGCCGTGACTTTACTTCGGTGATAATTATCCTCATTACTCTCAAATAACTTATTTCAGAGAAACTACTGTGATTATTTCGCACGCACATTAAAGTCTTCACATTGTCGCTAAAAGCATTATTTTCTTCTTCTCTTCCATCATAACTGTCCTCAATTAATAATTGTGCAAGCAAATCTCGTTTCGTTTTCTTAGACGTTTATTCACTCGGATATGTTTTAAAATTAAAAGTATATATATAAAAGAAAAAAAAAGAAATATATGCAGTTACATGTAATAAATTATCTAATAAATGATGCAATCACACTTTCAAAACACAATTGCAACTTAATGAACGAACTGGTATCCTGATTGATCCATAGCAACTAGGAGCGAGTTTTCATGAATATTAATCGACGTTTTCTGAAATCTACGTGATTTTTCCCAAAAGTAATGAAAATAAATTACTTTTTAAGTGTATGTAAATACAGTTATCACTTTATCAAAACAAATAACTTGTAATAAATGCAGCAAATACAGTTTTGCTGTCTCTTCCGCTACAAGTTGAAGAAGTCTTCATTTGAGATACTGCTCAAGCTCCTCGTTACCAGCGTCCTGGAAGTTACCTGCTTCCTCAAAATGGTGTTCTTTGGCTTGAGTTTTCAGCTTAGAGAATAAAGAAGTCACACGGAGCCAAGCTGAAGGATAGATGGGGAGGCGGCGTGATATTTTTTAAAAAGTTTCCTAACAGGCAATGATATATTATTTAATGCATCGTCGGGGTAAAGGAACCATGTATTTTCAATTTTACACATTTCAATTCCGAGCACGAAACTCTTGCTCAAATGTTATCTATTACCTGCACGAACCACATTGTTTTTGTAGTTGAAGGAAATCCACCCAACGTTCATCCAGCAAACGCCATCATTGGACACAAAAAAGGAACTTTGTCATATAGCTGTCCTGAGTAACTTAAAGTTTCAGAACCAAACTTTCCTAGTTGATGCAAAATTTTATCGCTGACACTCCTCGAAACTCCTCTGTAAATCAACCTGCATACCTGAGTTCCTTCTCCATTTGCCTCGATTTCCACTTTCTCTTTCTTGTCCTTTTGGACTGTGCAAAACTATTCTTATTTGAAACAGGTAATGCAAAACTAAAGTTAGTTATGTTGTAGACATTCTTTTAAAGCAGGAGACGTGAAGAAATGAGCAATGTTATCGCCGTGACTCGAACCACGGACCTCTCGAATACGCGTCGAGCGTGCTGACCACTACACCACGAAGGCATGCTAAGAAGGCGGGAGAAATACCCTATATACTCCTCCTTTTAAAGGGTAACTGGGGATTAGGGGACCTAGTCGCTAACTCCTGGTGGCGAAGAATCATCATCCACCATCTTTTTTTTTAATTCGGGGGCCACTGTAGAGCTATTACGTTATTTCGAAGCAGAAGATTTGAAAAATGAGCAATGCCTTCTCCGGGACTCGAACCACAGACCTCTCGATTACGCGCCGAGCATGCTGACTACTATTCCACGAAAGCATGCCAAGAAGGCGAGAGAAATAAATGAATAAAAAAATGCTCTTGTTGTTCTTTTAGAACAACGTTCATTGCCACAAGTCATCTATCAATAGCCTATTGTCGACTAGAAATTATGGATATTTACCATTCACTAATATATCTTTTGTATATTATATATATTAGATAATATAATATCACAGGCAAGTTAGAAAAAAATATGGTAAGAAGGTCATTTTAAGAAGAAGAATACATAGGAAGACTATTGTAACATTTTTATCGACAACTTTAGTTTCCTCAGTTTGAAAGATAAATCATATGTAGAATCTGTATCTGTACTGTGTTATATGATGCAAAATGCTGTGCATAACTATACAAATTTCTGTAACTAAGAAAAGGAAATGTTAAATTATAACTTTGTGTACATTCTACACACAGGGAATAAGACCATAAATAAGTAACTCCACACATTTCGTGCAATTCATATAAAAATTTTCTACCTATTGCAAATTTAAGCGAGTCTTTGAAATTCCTTTTTCAAACACTGATTGCTACGGAGCTTTTTGAAAAACATATTATACAATTAAAAGTTCCTTGCCTTTTTTGATGCCATGGCGGGTAGCTAGCCTCCACAAACGAAATGTCTCTTCTTTTCAAAACCTAAGAAAAAAATAAAAACATTATTAACGATCTTAATGTGATGACTACATTTATTTTTAAGTAATTTAATAAAGCAGGATCCCGATTTTCCATGCCCCTGATGATCCTGTATTATCCGAGAACGCGTGATTGCCCTTTCAAATATTTTGCTTTCGAGATTCTCGAATCTCGAATTAAAAATTTCCTTTTTTAGATTCAGTATTTCCATAAAAAATCTGCTTTTATGAATAAAAAATAATGAATCAGAAAAATCCTGATAAATGAAAAACAGAAAGTAATAAGTTAATTAAAATATTTTATTTTTACTTTTAATTAGAATTTTTTAAAAAATAACATTTCTTAGTTTCATAGTTATTTAACAACTTTTTCCAATGCATGTAAACAGCTCATTGCTTTAATATATAAATGATTCTGTATTTTGATATAAATATTCCAGAAACTGAGAAATTTGTTAATGTTTTTTGCAAGTCGATTTTATGTAAATTAATGCAATTTTAAGCATTTCAAAATTCTAAAGTTATTAAACTTAATAAGAAAATGGAGATCTGTGCACCATAACGAAAAATGTTCTTTATGTATGCTATACATTATTTACAAAACGAGTCTCGTTGAAAGCTCGGGTACGAAACACTCTGAGCTTAAAGGTCTTAAAGTCAGATCTTATTTCTAAATAGAAATGTTGAAATTAATTTTCTTTCTAAAGGTCTGATGCATTTGTGCAGTTTGCTGAGAAAAGACACCTTACAGATTTTGAAAATCATAATTTACCAATGCAAGATTATATATATAAATTCCTGTTTTATCTACATTCTCTAAGTTTATTCACATTTTACTAGGCGCAATCTTCGCAATTATTTAATTAATTTACTTTCTATTATTATTTTTATTCACAAAAATGTTTTCAATCTCTGTACTTTTAAAAAACAATTTTTTTTTTCAGCAGCATTTCAGTTTTTAGAAATATTGCAATTATTTTGGTTTCATTTTATTCCGATTTGTTTGAAATATTTCAGCTATTTCAGTTTTTAGGAATATTTCAATTATTTATTTGAAGTTAACGCCCTTTTTCTCCCATTCGTGGAACTGAAGTGAATTAATACTTCACCTGAACACAAATTAGGAGTCTTTTTAACATCCAGGCAATTTCGATGTTTTTTCCTTTGTTAATTCGATTCTTTTTCGATTATTGATGTTACTAGTAAAAATTTTATATTACAACAGAATGTTTTTCGAATTAAAATTTTAATCATTTTAAAATTTGTTGCCTCACAATTAATTCAAATATTCCTCACTTAACACAATTTAGGTTTTGCTACTCAACAGGAGAATATTATTTTTCATTTCAAAACTTTTGTCGCATTTGTGTTACAGATTTTAAGAACTAATTCCTCTATTTTCTACGTTTTATTTTATATTTTTAGATCAAATTTATTTTTATTTATATCATTCATTTTTTCGTATGTTGGATTACTTCTGTACATGTTTCTCAATTTCGTACACTTACATGTTTTTCAATTTCAGTGTTTACTTTTTTGCTAGACTTCCTTTAAACTTACTTCCTCGAATTATTCTAACTAATTAACCCATCCATGAAAGATTGTTGAAAATGACATCAAAAATTGGAAATTTTAAAATTAGATGTCCCGATCAAATTTTGTCTTCCAGAAGTCAAACTTCTAATTTTATTTTTTCAAAACGAGAATAAAACTTTCTCAAATATAAGTATAGGAACCGAGAGACCACATTAAAAATTTATTTCGTTACTTGTGGAAAATTAATTTTTTTTAATTTGACGTTGCGAAAACATGAATATTTTCATCCTTTAAAACTCTTCTATAATTGGAAGTATATGACTACGACAAACGATTGCGAAAATAAAGGCCGAGTAAGGACTTTTAAGCTGCTTAAGAGGGTGGATATATATATAATAATAATAATTTTACTAATGGAGTATTGAATGTAATAGATAGATATAGACATATATAAACACATACGTTTGGTTTTGCCGATTGCAATACAAAAGTAAGGTGCACAAGTAGATATAACATCTAATTGTCCCATATACAAAATCTATTAATCTAGCACTCCCATATAAAATCTTGCATGTTCTACAGCTAATTGTTTCGAGTTATACGAAATACATACCTATGCGTATATAAGTAGAGACATCGCCAAAAAGTCCCTTTTGAATCCACTTTAAATCCATTTTACAGTATGTTTTGGGATAACAGTTCTGTATTCTGTCTGTACGTACAGATGTTACGCAAAGAAATCCTCCAAAAGGATTCGAGGACTGCCAAATTTATATTTCTGTTGAAATATGATACTCAAAATTTTTAGCACAATATTTTTTTTACCTCGCACAAAAAAATAAAAACACACATTAAAAATGCAGGGCATTGCAAACATAGTAAGCTCAGCAAATGTAAAGTAATTAGCTGAACTTCCGAGTTCTCCCTACACAATAGCAGCTACACACGGTTCCCGCCAACAAAATCATTATTTTCCATATCCATCATGACAATAAATACAAATAACTCCATTTTCTCTGTCGTATAAAAAGATTTCCAGTATTGGAATTCGTAATTTATTTTTACTGTTTGATGTCTGTGCTTCAACTATTTTATTAAGCCATTCGAATTTAAAATCACTTGCTGTCTTTCTTCTTTTCATAAAGTTTTCCCTGGATTAAATATACGAGCATACATTACAATTCATGAACACATATTTTGTTAGCTACACTTGTGGACAACGTACAGAAACGCGAACTTTACTTACCCCATTTGGAAGCAGTGCAAGGGCACCAGCACCATTTCCTACAGCTGGAAGGCGCTACAGAAGAGCACTTATTAAATGCTAGAGATTATATAACGAACATATTTAATATGATTTATTTCAAAAGTAATTTAAAAATACTATTATTTTGATTAGTGGTGCGCTTGTGTGTGCATTTGTCAATTTTCTTAAAAACGCGTGGGCACGCACACGCGCACAGATTAGTTGCAATTCTATTTGGGACCCATAGTTGGAGAAGTTCTGCCTAAAGGTATGAAATTTGTCGTCAAAATGATATTGTTATAATGAATCTGCGAAATATTTTATACCCGTCATTTTCAGGCCTTTCGTTACATATAAGTTATCCGAAAAACCTCAGGTGTGTTATATTTAAGATAATCCTTGTTTTACCGTAATTGTAATTCACAGCAGATACTTTACAGCTTCTTTATTATTACAGTTGCATATGGATTTAAAATTTTTTTGTTCAACAGAAAGAGTAATCTCTCAGGTATTAACTTTCGCAAATAGATGAATCTCGTATGCTGACTTCGTAGCTGTCATTTCTAGATATGATTTATTGCGTTGACGTAAAAGTAATGGGAATTTCTGTACCATCAATATTCGCAAGCAAACAATAAATCAGTAACATTAAGCATGCTTTAAGAACGGTTGGCAGCATGGTGTGGCAGAAGACTTTAAAACAGGCAAAATCTTCTCCATTAATTTTTGTTCATATTTTTTCCGGGGGGGGGTTTATTTCTTACAGTGCAAGAAACACAACGAATATTTGCCCTTATGATGTCTGATGGACTTTGAAAATCTTACATATGTGCATGCGCGGTCAAGTATTTACAAAATATAAAACAAATTTTCAGTGACAGGCACTTTAGGACGAAACCTTACCGGCTTGAAACAACAATTTAAAGTTTGTAGTTTTGACCTCACAAAGTAACAGAATTGTATACTTTCATTTGAACTTTTCAAAAATAATCATTAATAAGAAGGGAAAAAAGAACGTCCGTAAAAAGTTCAACATTAATAAGCAACTCACATAGAAATTTTCTGCATTAATACCATTCAAATATATTTTCAGATGTTATTTATTCACAATGAATTATCCATGATTTGACTTGAAGGTCTTCAGGTTACCGTTTTCATTATGAAACTCGTTCCAGTCTACAAGGCAAATGATCTTTATTTAGACTAACACTTATTTATCTAATTTATAATAACACATATCTCACCATTGTGATAAAGAGAATCTGTTTATCTTTTTTTATGATATTTTGAAATGCGTATTTTAACAACTACACCATTTAGATTTAACTAACACATGCACACATCTAACACATGCAATGAGACCTTACGAAAACGAACTTTAACGGCTTCTGAAGATTTTGATTTTTTGTAGAAGTATTGGTTTGAAAGACATGTTTAATATCAATGCTTGTTTATTTTGTAAGAAACATAAGCCCTTTTGAGGGACGGTTTTCTACGAGAGATACTCATCATTTGGTTTGATTGCGCTATAAATCTATGTTTAACTATTTTACATGTACGTTATGATCTTCATTAGAATTAAATTTAATTATGATCACAAAATTTTGCAGCAGTATACACACTGCAAAATATTATTGCAATCATATTTATGTTCCTTTCTATCTTAATTTTATTGAAATAGTAAGCCCTTTTGAATAATTCTTTGATACTTGTTATTTAGAATATTTACGGCCAGAAATAATAATAATAATAAAAAAAACATTCGAATCTTTATAACTTAAATATTTATTAAGTTGAATACATCACGGAGGTATTTGGAAATATTGCTGATTTGCTTGCAACTTTTTAGATATTCTAGTGCATAACTTAATTTTAAAAAGGAATTTATGTATTTGCACTATTTCCTGCTAATCTATATTTCGCTGAATTCAGAACTTTTACACTTTCTGCTTATGTATATCATATGAAGATATCAAAGCATGTTGTTTATTATGAAAGCTGATTTCTTTTAGATTACGTAGGGTAAGGAGTAAATATTTTCCGCCATCATCACTTGACTCTTTTTAAGTGTTATTTATTGATTATTTAACTATTTATTTAAGTTATGAGACAAATTTATACTTTAAAAGCGTTTGCTCATATCCATTAAAAGTCATCTAATTAATATTACGTAACTCACTTTCTGAACCTATCACGACTTTCTGAAGTAAAGGTTCGTTAATAACTGAAACGTAAAACGATCGGGCCCTACAGCTCGGACCCAAACACAGAGTTTTATGATCACCAATAAGAATTGCTATTTCCGTGAGAAAAGTAAAGTATTAAAGCTGAACTAGAGAACCAACAGAAACAAACACACAATTAATTTTGCGATTTTTCTCTTACAGTTTCTAAATATTCCACTGAAATCCTAGGACACTGAAAATAATTTCTAATTGATAAAGCGCTATTTCTAAAACCGCAAGTAAGCAAAAGTCGTATTCTTCATTTTCTTTCTTTACTTGTTAACACAAAAATCGTTAGATGTAATCTTAACAGATATTTATCCTCTCATTTTGGAAACGCGACGTAAAGTGGCATGGTGCTGCCATCTAGTTTTAGCCGATATTACTAATCCACTTACTCGGCTTTTGTGCTACAACCAGAAGAATTAATCATTACAATGTAAAGTGGAGAAATTTTGCCCTACAAAAGTTAAGCAGTGTAGAATGTAAAATTTGGATACAAACTTTTATTATAATAGCTTCTCAATTTGATTTATTGCTTTTCAAAATAAAATAAATGAATGAATAAACTTTTTCTAGCACTGTAATAGTATAACCTAGAGTTTTTTAAGCTGTGGGTCGCGATCCCCATGATGGTTGCGGGACATGCAGCAGGGGGTCGCCAAAAATTTTAGCTGTTTTGATGTTTCTTTAATTATTACAATAATACAATTACTTTAATTATTACAATAATACAATTACTTTAATTATTACAATAATACAATTATTCTTATTACAATAATTTTACAGTTATCAAATATTTTTACTCAATGTATCTGAAAATAAATAAAGATAAGACAATACAGACAAAGAAAAAACGAAAACGTTTCGACGCATTCTTTTTATAATATAAACGTTCATTTTACTTGCTTTGCACGTGACGCTGTCATTTCGTATGTTACTTATTTAAAATTTTCACATTGTTCTATGTTTTGAAATTAGAAATTAAAGTTAATGACCTAAAACTGCAATAGTATATAACAGTACAAGTGAAAAAATTGACAAATTCACTCACGTTTGTGTCAAATTTGCGCAATGCTTATGGGGTCCCACAAAATTTTCGTAAATATTATGAGGTCCTGGGCTCGCGAAAAAAATCTCAGTGATAAAAAGGAGTCGCGACTAAAAAAAAGTTTAAGAAGCCCTGGTATAACCAATGCCAAGTATACCCTCAGCTGAACTTAATGAAATTATCGTCGTCTTACCCTGAATGCCATTACTTTGTTTCTCAACAAATGATAAGCTCATGTATTAGAAAAGTTTTGAGTTTACAGATGTTTCTCACATTTCTTAAACAAATATTTAAATTCCTTTTTGCTACATTTTAGAAAAAGTAACCTCTCCCCCTTCTTTTAAAGTAAAAGAAAAAAGGCGGCATTTTCGCTTAGGAAGTCACATGACAGTTCCCCCTCCTTCCTCATAGGGCCGATAGCCGGTGTGCTATACCATAATTAAATAATTATATCTTTTACTTAAAATTTTCGATAAACATATTTAAATTATTAAAAATTGGTAAAACCGCATAGTCATTTTCAAATAACTAAATTGTAATGCAGAGCTGTGTAACTGGATTTTTCAAATAAGTTTTCTGAATACAGACTTGAGAGCATTTATTTATAAATACAGATTCTTTTTTTTTTCTTTTTCTTCTTCTTTTTTTTTTCTTTTGAGAAGCATTGCTAGCTAGGATTTAATATATTGTAAGCTCAGTTGACTTGTTGCTCATTTGTTTCGAAATAAAGGAATGAATGATACAAATTCCTTTGAAATAAATGTAGAAATGCATAAAAAAGTGTTAATCTTATATTGGAAAATCAAAGTGATCCATAGAAGGAAGTTCTACAACTGAAAAGTACTGACAGTTACTGTTGGATAATTATAGCTATAATTTTTTTGTGATTAGGTTGCAGCATAATTAGTTGACGTATCATAGTATTTTATTAGCAGTCTGAAAAGACATTTCACGTTATCTCCAGATAGAAGATTTCCAGAAACACTGTCTTCTACTGTCGTGAAATAGGAACAGTAGATTAAATTTTTTACGCCACATGCAAGGTAAAGCAAAATAAATATAAGTAAATTAAATATGTTTGTCCTTATGACATATCTGACTTGTTCGAGAGTAATATCAAAACAAGTCCTCCAGTTTTCTCAGGGGTGCATCTGTTTTGGTATGGACCCTAGGTATCCTTCAAGTGGCTTTATAATTTTCCTTGGATCCGTCCCACTTCTTGAATGACAATCTCCGGCTGAAGGAGTAGGAAGTTTTCGAACTTACTTCTTTTACTACCAAGCCACCCTAGATAACTTTTGGCTTACTGTATATTTTAAATGCCCCATGCCACAAAGACATTATATACCTAAAAACATCCAAATCTCTTCCGGGTTTTGAAACCATCGACACACCAGCCAACATCGTTAACCATTTTACCAACAAGGTCGATTTAAGACCGTTTACAGCCAACCAAATAGATGGGGAAATAGCAGTATCTGGAAAATGCTATTCTAAACATGACCTTAGTTATAAAATGCGAAAAATTTCACTTACTTAGGAAATACAAATAATAAATGTTACAAATATTAATTTTAATTTCTGTTACATTATCGACACACAAAAGAAGCAAAAATTTTTTAATTACTTTGTACGTTTGATAAGTAATGTAACAGAAACAGAATTGCTGTTACCTGAAATAATATAAACCAATGCAATCTCAGATAACTGAAAATTTCGCAGTTTAACACTTCGTATAAATTTATTATCAAAGCCTCCTTTTATAATTTTTTGGAACTAGAAACTGCCAAAAGCTATTACGAATGAAGATCAAGAAAAGAGATTTATTATGTAAGATCATTTGTCCAGCTAGGTGACTTTTCTTTCCGAACATTTCATATTTCTTCGGCAAGATTAATGGTATTCTCGATGATTAGACTGAGACATGAGAGAGTTCATTTAAAATGCTGTAGTGTATCTTGAACTGTTCACAGTATTTCACATGAAAGGCACGAATTTAGGGTACTTCTAAAATAAAGTTGTAGGTTAATTTCCTGTGTTATTAACGAGGGATAGCATCATCTCAATTTAACTGCAACGCCCTTTGCACACGTGATTTGTCATGGACACACATGGCAGTAATCCACAGCAAAAATAATAGTTATTCATACTCGAATTAGGAATACATCAGATCCAAGGTATACCTATCGAATGGAATTATCTTATTCTTGGTAAATAAATTAAGTTTCAGAAAAACTCTTACTTCCACCAATCATTTGCGACACATTAAGCAAAATGAGAGGCACATGTTATTTTACTGTAGAACACGTTTTAGAATTGCATCACAGAATTCAGCGCAACGGACAAGCTAAGATTTTGAAGAGAAAAAAAAATTTTTTTTCATGTATACAAGTCCTTCATGTATACAAGTCCAAGTTTCATGTATACAAGTCCCTTAGAACATCCTCCACAAAGGCATCCCTCCCTTTAGGCAGATAGCCCTCGACTGCTTTACCGTAATCAAATAAACCAAACCAACTTTATCCCGATATTAGCTATCCAGTTAGACATTCGTCATGCATTATGAGAAGTCGTATAAGAAGGTGCATTTCTGCCTGTCATTGTCACAGACCTCGTGCCCCCCATGGTTACAGAAAAACTTTTCTCAACTCTTTCCTAATTTTGATCGAAAGTATCCCTGTTAGATAAAATCCTACGATCTCTTGCACTTTCAATCTCTCAGAGGAGTTGTATACCAACGGACTTTAAATATTTCCATTTCACAATGACACTAAATACAGTCACAAACACCCAGGTCTTCTAACATAATGAACCAAACTTGATCCGCAGAATGACATCCATGCGGAAGCTAGGGAAAAAACAAGCATAGCAAATAGCTTTCATTAGCCACCATTTCAATAGAGTGATGCTTCAAATATCTGGCAATTCAAAAGAGAAATCATAAGATGATGGTTAAGATAAACACAACAGTTCATTTCGAAAATAAATGCAGTATTCCTTCATTAATTAAGTTCATTAATGACTTTGTTTTAATAATACTTAACTGTACTAAGACTGGAAAGAACGTTCTTTTCAAATTGGTAGAAGGAATTCTGAAAGAAATTCAAGTCTAATTAACATACGCTGTTCGCGTGCAACTTGCCGCGGAAGATCTATTGTTAGCAATAATATACAAAATTGACTGTCTAATGATTTTCTATTTCGCAATTCTGTCGAAGTATCCCTTTGTTCTTCTATTACGTGCAGATCTTAATCATTGTCACTTTAAACAAAAGTTACGCAATCATAGTGAAAAGTAACTGCTTTAAATATGAGGAGAACAATAGCGTCAAACCATAACCTTCCGAGCTGGGAAATGTAGAGCAAATTCCACAAATATAAACAAAATTAGTTAAAACAGAACTGCAATTAAAAAACAGAGGTAGATAAAAATTCTCCTTTCTTTTCTTTTTTTTAAAAATCCTCCGTTTAATCGTATTCTCTTTTCTTCAAACAGAAAACGAAATGATTAAGTGCTTGTCAAGGTAGCGTCGGTTCTCGAGGCATGACTCATGTGTTAAACGTATACCACAGAATTTCTGTTACACGGAACTCCACTTATTTGGATCACTTATATCCTTCTTTGAAATCAATTCAAAATTAAACTTGCTGATGAATTATTCGTGTATTTTTCAGTTTCCTCATTGGTTTAAATATTACGAAAAACAAAACAGTGTAGCATAAAGCTTTAAGGAGTCATTGAAATCATTTAGATGAATACGTATAACATGTTTGTTAATAAATTAAAAAGTCTGAAAACTTTCATATTTTATATTACGCCCAAAGGGGCGTTTTTTTAAAGTTTTGTGTCTTAACGTGATTTATTAAATATCATGTTCCTCGAACTTAAAATTCAGTTCAACTGCAATATCACAAAATATTTAAAAGAGCATATCTTTAGAATTACCGATACACAATCTCGCGCGCTAGAGACAAAAATGTTTTTTTCCCCCGGTACAGTGTTGCCATTGCTCACTTTGAAATCGTTGAATCTTAATCAAAAACTCATAAATGCTTTACAAAATATGAAATAGATAATAAAACAAATTCCAAATTCCAAATTTGGGCTTCCATATGCCCATCTTCGGGTGGAGACGTATGTTATTCAAAATTGGATGGCTCTAGGTACCGTTGTTTTATCACAATCCGAGAAACATATATACATTTATGAAGATTCGCCATTATTTAATTTTTTTTAAATATAATACAGGGCAATAACATTTGGTGGCAACAATTTAAAAAGTGTTTCGGACTTTTAAAGTTTTCGACGCAAAATTCCAAAACGAAATTAATAGCCCTTCTGAACTAACGCCCTTTGGGCTAACAATAAAAATAATTTATGCAATCCAATAAACATATCGTACCCATTCCTATAATTTAATTCAACAATGTGTGAACACATATGATTTTGAAAATATGTATATTTTTTAATAATATGTTATCATAATTTATTTAACAAAGCTACAGCTTATAAAAACTAATAGAAAGTAGACGCTTAGTATATATTTTACTCTTCTTTGCTTACATCACGAATCACTGCTTAGCCATAATTAAGTGCTTCATTTTGTAAACACACTAAGCACTTTTGAAGTGTTATGTCTACGAGCAAGAAATATTTATCTCTGCTGTTACTTAGCTACATGTATATTAAGTAACTGCAATTACATAACTTCCTCTTTCGCGTCTTAAAAATAAAACCTGTTATAACGAGTCGAGCGGTCGCTGTAACGAGAATTCACTTAATATACTCACGTCAGCTGGGAACTTTAATATCGGTCTTTGCAATGGCCATATCGCTAAAATAAGCAGCCGCTAAAACGAGCGTCCAGTATATAATGATCGTTGGAATAAAGAAAGATGAATGAAAAATAAAATCCATTCACTTGCATTACAGCAAATTTGAATTCTGAAGTAAAGCAGGGAGAATTTTAAAGAAATCACGGATTATAAAATTATACAAATTTAACTCCTGGCAAGCGTGAAGTTCATAGGTCTAAACTCACTGAAGTTTTTGAAGAGTAACTAAAACAATGTTTTTTTTTTCTATTTTTACTTCATAACTAAATTTTGCTCTTCTAACCTTTGATTCGTTTGTCTGACTCAACGGACAACCGAAGAGACAATATTTAAAATAGTAGTATAAAACGAACGATTATTCTGTACAGACGTGAATAATGCATCACATTAGAAATATTTTCACTTATGATGGATCAAGCATTCATTAAAAATTATAAATCTTCGGTATTATATATATCATGCGAATTAGATGTATTCTAAATTTAAATTAGTTACAGAGATAATGAAAAATAAAATAGAAACATAAATTAAAGAATTACGTACATTTCTGTTAAACTACTCAGAAAATCAAGCGAAATATAATTTGAGTTTGAAAGGAAGATGAAGATTTAACGCAGAGTCAACTGACAACGTTTTCGAGAAAAGACTTTTTGCCAGACCTTTTTGCCATGCCGCTCGGTGCAGTTTCTGCTGTTCATAAATTGTACCTTCGCGCTGACCCTGCAGGAAAGATAAATACCTCGTTCGTTTGAGTGTAGCAAAGCATGTCAGGACTATCTGCTCTAGGCATGAGATGCCTTTCTGGAGGACTTTCTGTGGAAACTGGGTAACATCCACGGTACGCATTGGAAAAGCACAAAAACGCCCATGAAGCAGAGACTGGAACCCGAGTCGAACTATCAGTATTCAGACTTATCGCTCGGCCGCAGCTGAGCCTGAAAAGTTAAATGAAAGATTTTATATCTTGTAGAATGGCAACATTTACCAGGCTGCGTAAATGATAAATGCCACTGCTTTGGAAATATTTCGCATCTTAAAGCAATCGAACGTGAAAAATGGAAAGACTGCATCATACTTACTTCTAAAGACTAAATAAATAATAAATAAAAACAAAAAAAAAAAAACTATAAACCTTAGTCTTAGATCCGATAAAAAAAAAGAGATGAAGTAGTTCATTGAAATGAAAGTAGAGACAAAGACATCAGATTGAGCTATGTGTTAGACGCTGATGAGTGTTAAATCCAAGCACTTAGTAGGAAGCTTTCTTTCCCAATCCCACAACTCCGACGTAATCTCCCAAATGGTTCTCTCGAGAAAAGGGAAGATTAGCTAGGAGCAGAAGCCAGCTGTTCAGTTACAGCACCCGAATGCTGAAATAATGCTTGGATCATGACACATACACTGAAGGACGTAAAACGAAATACAGACCTCGAGGTTTATGGAAGTAAAAAAAATTACAGAAATTCTTTTGAGTTACTAAAAATAACGTTCACACAGCAGTACATTTCCAAGTATTCTGGGCCCTATTAACGAGCTTCTCATTTAAATTTAAAAGCAACCTGTGCTCTTAATTCAAAGCTTTCCTTGCAAAAATTTTATAGTACTATACTGTACAGAATCTTCAAAAATATCCGGGCGAAATTTCTCATCCAGACGCTCTAATGATGGTGTTTCGCTCGCAACCCTCCTCATTTGAATAAACATTTAATTCTTTCCAAATAGCAACGTTTAGTAACAAATTTTTAGAGAAAAATAAAAAAAATGAATGAATGCTTAAAAAAAATAAATTACATGCACATAGTTTAACAATGAGACAGATATTAGAAATATAGGAAATATATTTAAAATACGTGTCAACAAGCAAGCAATAAAAGAAATAGAAATATTATTACTTCTCGCTGAAGTAGTGAAATCAATGGAATAAGTTATGCTGCAAGATTCGAGATATGTCATAAAACATATATGTTCTGCATAATAACCATACATTTTGAGGTAGATCTCTGCTGAATATTTGATTTCTATTCTTGGACAAACTGAATAATTTCTGTTCCATATTCCTCTTATTTTGAACCTGTTTTGCAAAATTTTCGTGTTGCAATTTTAACGTTTAAGTTTTAGCTAAGGTTTACCCCACTTTATTTTTCATTTACATTCAAGATTTAAATTGCCTCGGAGCCCGGCTCCTGTACTTCTTACTTTTTGAGATAAATAGCTTATTAACTTTGAAATAATTTTAGACGGAGCGCACTGGACCTCTAAATAAGAGGCACTTGTCATATTCTGCTTGACAGCTAAAATTACATCGGCGGGGGTCGCGGTCAGAAAGTATTGAAATCTTCTCTGTTTGTTTTTCTACTTACACACTCTCCGATAAAATTTCCTCCATACTCAGTTGGTGTTTGTAGCATTCTTTCATTCTCATTAGTGAGGCTTTAATCATTTTACTATTTTCATAGGTGTGCTCGAAAAGAATAGACTATGTTTCTACTATTCATTAAAGTAGCACATTATACAATATATTCAGCAGAATTCCGTTTAAGCTATTTCTTACTTTTGAGTGAAACTGTACTTCCAGTCGGAGCTCCAAATAAAAGAAGGCCCGTTATTTTATTTTATTATTTAGTTATTTATTAAATTTTTATTTATCTCTTTACATTTTATATAATTTTACTTTTACTTATTCACTTATTTTTAATTATGAATTACTTTAATTATTAATTACATTATTATTTTACTTATTAATCATTTTACTACTTTATTTATTTTTTTAGTTAGTTTCCTTCCTAACGACCTTCCACAGGGCTCCGGTTCTTCTAATTTTAGAAATTAAGCCCTGCTTATGTTAATCCCTTCTCTATGTAAATATATGTTTAAATAATTACGCTTTTTGTATATTTTGAAATCCTTTTCAACTCCAAGTTTAAAATTTTTTTCTTATATTATCAATATCGCATTTTAATACATAAAATTCATTTTTCATTCTAACTGTTACCAAATTAGACTGCATCTTCCAAGGCAACTAAGATCAAGTTTGTTATTATTATTATTTTTTTTTCTTTTTTTTCTATTATGTTTACACGATTGTATGGCTGATTAATTGTGAAAAGTCACAGAAGGATTATAAGTCTAAAAAAGGGATATAATCGTGGAAGGCTTCTAAAGTAAACATGTTCGTATTCAAATTACTAAGGTAAAACACAAAATCCTACCGCAGCTAACCTGTTCCCGGTGATCTAAAGCTGAATAAAATATTAACTACTCAACCACTTATGAAGTTGCTTTTAGCCATTTATTTGATTATATATATATATGTGAGAGGGAGAGAAAGAGAGATAAGAAAATTATTAACTTTAATTTTGCAGTAGTGTTTTTTATTCTCAGTTTTAATTCGGCTATCTCCCCTTTCTGTCCTAAAAGTAGAGCAACTGTTTATAACAACTTTTGTAGACTGCATCTTTCCAAATTAATCCATTTCATGTTTGCTTATGTAATTCTTCACTGCGGATAGCTTTTATTCAGATTAAAGAAATTTTTAACTATCCGGTTGTATGTATGTGTACCGGACGCTTTTAAATGCGCTTCCCCTTAGTTGGGCTACTTCGCTTGCTGCTGCTTAGTCGCGTCACTTGCGTCTATCATCTATTGTGGGGACATGAAAGTTTTCAGAAACTGTGGGTGCATAACGCACCTATAATGATGTATGAATCAAATATTACGTCTCCAGAATTTCTTTATCCAGTAATAAAATTATGTTGCATTTGGCCACGTCTATCTGCAAGTCCACCATTCCATCTACGCATTAAAGCAACTCCAAGTTATTACGATGCAGATAACATCTTATCTTCAACAGTTATTTCTCCAATTATCTTATTATAATAAGCGCACAGAAGGATTGAAAATTATGTTTGAAGTACGTGCTATAGAAAATTATTTTCACTCCTGCTTTTCCGTAGCCACATTTGCATTACAAATTGATATTTTTCTTAATATACTGAATTTAAAAAATGCTGTACTGTTTTATGAAGGTATCAGACTGAAAGTTTATGGTATTAAAAATTTATATTTTAATAATTTGATATCATAAAGTACATAAAGAGTTTTAAGATTTTAAAATTATTTTATTCGCGGAAGGTTATTAAAAATCACTGTAATAGTAATTAGAAATTTGGATAATTGTTCAAATATTTTGGATTATTTTTAAGAATTTGGAAATTAATTTGAATGAAATAAATGTGACTATAAATAATAATAAAGTAGTTTTGAATATTACTATAGAAATATGTAATGGAAATTTTACTTTTGAATGTTAATATAAAAATATGAAAACTGTAATATTGAATATTTGCAAAGGTAACAAATTCAATATAAACTCCCATATATAAAAAATACTAATTTTTCATGTTTAATTATTATTAAAATTTTATATATAATAGAGTGAGGTTTTAATTCTTTAATATAATAGAATTTTTAGTACAGTTAAAAAAAGCCATTTGCTTCATGCAAGGAACAGAGGCCTTTGTAATTAACGAGCATCTCTTTAATCACTAGTGAATTTATATCGGTCAGTAAATGTGGATTTGCCCAAAAGATGGATATGTTTGTATCTGGAGAACCATAGAGTCCATGCTTAGAGCAATTTTAGAAGCTATCTTCACCACAGACGATAGTTCCCCAATACATACACAAATTAAAAACGTTCCCACCTCCATCATCGCATCCCAGGATGCAGCCTTCACCATCTTGGAAATACAACAAATTGTAAAACACCTTCCAACAAAGAAAGCACCGGGCCCAGATGGTATAGACTACAATATCATTAAAGTCATTGTCCTCTTTAATATCCACTTTTTCTGGAAATACTTCAATAAATTACTAAGCACTGGCGCCTCAAGCATTTAAGATTGGTCAAGGGGTCCTTTTCTTAAAAAAGAATAAGGATCCAGCGCTCCCAGAATCCTGCCGTCGTATTTGTCTTCTTTCAGCATTAGGCAAGGTATATGAAAAGCTCATAGCTTAAACACCATCTTCATAGAATTAACTTCATCAGCTATCAACAGTATGGCTTCAGAATTGGTAAATCGGCTTTACATGCTCTTATCGATATCAGGGATACAGGTGACGGAGGACGTGGACGCCTGGTGTATAACATAGGTAAACAGGCATATGTCCCACGTCCTCCACTATTTAGGAGCAGCAACTCCCTGAAGCCCTATGAGGCTGCACCGCGAGTTTACAGGGGCTAGGTGTCAAGTAGATGTTACATAGGACGTTGTTTATCAGACAGAGCAACGTCAAATAATATAAAGCATAGCATTAAAACACTAAAACACACATTTAAGCTGAAACACATAGATACACAAAAACAAACAAACAAAAAAAAACATGAAAACACACTCATAATTACATAACATAACGGCAATATCAGGGATACAACCATGACCAACAGCACTCCTCAGTATCGATATGAAGAGTACGTTTGACACCTTGCGTTGGCCGGCAATTCTACAGGCTCTCCGAGAAGCGCATTACCCTAGCAATCTCTTCAATACATTTCAGAACTATCTAGACGATCGCTCTATCATATACATGCACTATAATGGATTTGTACAACGGAAGCAAACAAGGGCCTGCCCACTGGGCCCCTGCGCGGGCCCTGATCTCTGGAACTTGACTTTTAATAAAATTCTTACAGCCACCTGGCCAATACATACGAGACTCTTCGCCTACGCTGACGAAGCTGCATTTGTTGTTCGAGCTAAACATGAGACGAATTGCAGCGCAATTCCACAGAAATATGTGAACAATACTATAACCTATGCTCTACAATTAAACTTCAAATAACAAATATCAGATTCTACTTGCACCAAAAAAAGGCGGATCACTAGCTCACAGACCAAGGATTGTTATGAATGAATACAGAATCAAAATTGTCAGACAACTCAAATATTTAGGCCCTAGTTCGATGAGAAACTTAATTGGATGCCACATATCATTGATATAAAGAACAGAACAGCCTTAATTGCCAATAGAATGCGTCAGATGCAAGGCTATCAGTGGGGTTTGAATCCCCACATACAAAAAGTACTATATACAACAGTTATGGAAAAAATAGTCACGTACGGTGCAGTCATCTGGGCTTAACCAATGCAAAGTCGCAAAATTAAATACCTGTAAAACATCCAAAGACCTTTCCTCCTCAACATCTCTAAGGCTTACAGGACCACTTCAAATAGTGCACTTCAGGTCGTCACTGGTCTTTTGTCCTAGCAACAAGTCAAGCTCCTATACAGAAATGCTACCTTCGATGATAAAACCTTTCAACCAATGGATTACGAACAACCATACAATAGTCTTAACGCACATCCAGCTCTCCAAGGACTAAACATTAATATCAACTTCAAACAGAAAATAAGCTCCAATATAACTACAGATACCGCCATCTTTACAGATGGTTCCAAAATTAACGAAAGCGTAGGCTGCGCCTTAGTCTATCATTGTAAATCAAAAATATATCACTTGAAAGGTCATTTACATAGCAACAATAGCGTTTTTCAAGGAGAAGCAACTGCAGTAACACAGGCCATTAAATACATCCGTCGGACAAATTTATCCAATAGCACTATAATCAAGGATAGCCTTGATTATAGTGCTAATGTAATTGCTCAATCCAGGTCACACTTCCCCTCTCATCGAGTCCATTCAAAAAGATCTACGCCTCATTAGCCACCTCCACGTACATTTGGAATGGACGAAAGCCCACGCAGGTAACGCAGGCAATGAGGAAGCAGATCTTCTTCGAAAGACGCTGCCATGAATATTGATGCCAGTAATTTTACATTACTTTGGCCAATATCCTACCTGAAAAAGTGTCTGACATTGACTGCAAACGCAAAATGGCAAAAGGAATGGGACACCAGCGACACAGGACGCAGGGCCTGCTACCATATTACTTACATAGACGAAGTTCACTTTATTACCAATTCACATTTGATACGTAACATCACAGCTCATGGCCCCTTCCCTGTGTACTTCAAAGCGCACGCCACTACAAACTCAGATATGTGCATCTGTAGGGAGCTGAGCAGCCCCGAGCACTATATAACAACATGTCAGCTCACCAGTTGATTACATATACCTATACCTTCCATAAACAGACAGGCCTTCAGCAAATTTTTAATAAAACAAAGACATTTAGTAAGGAAGATTACCAAAATCATGGAAAAATTGATTGATCTGGGAATTGATCTGTACCAAACAACCTAGTCTAAATTAGTGAGCAAAAGTCAACGAAATATGGCTTTCATTGCGAAAGTTGTCTGTCATTACCTTACCGCCTGGCCTAAGACTTAGTATTAATATAGAAACATATTTGGCTTTACAGCAATGGATCATTCCGAGTTTCAAGTATAAAAGGCAACAATTGAATTTAAAGCTTTCATATTATAACAGACCACAAAGTATATTCAACAACATAAAAAGACTTACAATTTCTAGCTTCGTCTCTAATTGACCTATCTGAATAAAATTTTCGCCTTCTTATTCTACACAATATCTGGATCTCGACGGTTGGTGCACGCCGCCTGAGTGTACCCCCATTACCATCTGGGGGCTCTCTAAACAATGGTGGAATTGGTGCAATACCAATTAACCATAATGGTAAAGGTGCCCACGTTCTCCGTCACCTGTATTTGAAGAACGCTTTGAGGTCTTCCAGTTTGTGTAAAATAAGAAAATTAGTAATGTAGTAATAGTACTATAAACCATCATTTCATGTTAGGGTACAAGTTATAATAATGAGTTATGCTATAAAAATTTGAAATTTGTTGTGATTGTTCAAAATCAGTAATGGGTGCATAAAATTCTTATATTTCTGATATAGTGTGAAAGGTTTTGAAAAGCCTTCCCTAAATAAATATGATTATGAAGCCTTTGAACCTTACTGTGACAAAGTACTCTCAATCTAACTTCACTTACAAAGTTTTTTTAAAAAAGTATTACTGTAGAGTTATGTAAAATTCTTATTCATTAAAGTAAGACCTAACTTGAAGATAAAAATTATTAATCTTAACTTGAATCTGAATTTTTAATATACTTATGTTTTTATTTCAATTATTTAACACTGAAGAACTTTATGGCCATAAATCATAATTAACAACTTTAATATAGTATTTACAGATATCGTTATTGAGGAAGGAAGGTTTTTTATTTGCTATTGTATTTAAGCATCCCACAGATATCAGCAAGTAGTTACAAGCTGTGTATACCAAGCTATCAACAAGCAATTACAAGCATCTATCCCAAGCTAGAAACAAGCAGTTACGCTCATTCGCTTACTGAGACATGCTCATTTTTATCAAAATTTATTTTGTCGTTGAATAGCATTTTGTTAGTTATCTAAGTTATTAATTTCTAAAGTGCATTCTACCTTGCTTTACAACAAGAAAATGTAGATTATTTTATAATCAGTTAATATCTGTTCTTAATGGAATTTCATGAGTACATAAAAGAAAATTTTTGGTTTTATATCACATAGAACAATTTTACAGAAGACTTTCCAGAGGAGAACCAAAAATCCCATTATGATATTCAAGCAAGGATTCCATGAACTGTGAACTTTTACAATTATTTCTTCAAAAATTTAGGGCACTCTTTATAATATTGCCAGAGAAAATGAACTTTCATACTTTAAAAATTGGACTGAACATTTCAATAGAACTCTAAACTTGCATTTATTATCAAAAATGTTAAAAATGTTATATACAAAATTTTGTTCATTAAATAATTACTTAGATCGAAATTTTATAATTTTTTTCCAAAATTATATTTATCTTCACTCGCTAAAGCTCTAAGGCTTTCTTCTAAAAAGCCTTTCCTATCGTCAAGCCTTTTTCTCATCGGAGGTAGGGGATAATTTATGTAGAAAATTTTTAATTCTAATTTGGCAATAATGCTTTTTATTTCCTATTTTAATTTAGATATCTGCCTTTTCTCTGTCTTAAAAATATAAATTGTTTATAATAATTTTCTGGACTGCATCTTTCTAAATTAATTAATTTCATGCTTGGTTTTGTAATTCTGCAACGCGGATAGCTTTTATCTTTTAACTATTTCGTCTTGCTGCTACTTAGAAGTGTAGTTTTTAGCGTCTACTATCTATCGCCCATTGTCTAAAGAAATGTAAGATATACCAAACTGGGGGGGCATAATCTCACCCCTGAGATGATGTGTGAAGAGTATGTATTGTAAGAATTAATCCTCAGGAATAAATTAGGCAATATTTTCGGCCACATCTGCTAGTTTTTTGTTCTCCATTACGCATCATTCAAACTACGCAGTAGTCCAAAATCATCCCGTTATATATATATATATATACTATATATATAAGAAAATACGATAGCTACTTTAAAAATAACTGGCGACCTCAAAATTAACATTCTGGGTTTGGTGCCCTCCCCCTAAATTCATCTGTTCTCCCAAATTTGAGATCCTTCTATGTTATATAACGCTACGTGAAAATGGCAACTAAAACTAAAATTAACCAATCACAGATTATCTCTACTTATACAACAGATTTAGTATAAATACTCCTGGCACAGTAATTACGTCATTATTCTTTTTCATTCCTTTCTCTAGCTTCCGCCGTTGCTAACGTATCTTCTATGCTCTGTTTCTCCGCCTAAAATGATGTAGCTCCCTTTAACCTGTGTATATAAGAAATTATCGTAATTGTTAGGATTAAAGTGTATATTGTCTACGAGGAATTATTCTAGTGTGCCTGGAAATCTGGATATAAAGATGATAATTGGCTGAACTTTGTTTGGTATCTATATTTTCTTCCCGTTCTGCCACTCTGCCATGACGACTACCAGTTTTTAAAGTGCCCGGATTCCGACTACGCGTCAATATCGTTACATATATGCTATAGTACTACAGTACTATATACTGTAGTACATATATACGCATAAATATAATTTTGGATATCTTAACGAAGTATTTTTAATGTAACATACAGAGAGCTAAATAATTCTAGAGTTGCATATGGTCTGTTTTACTGCCGTTCTTCAAAACTTACAAAAGGAAAACAAGTGAAATCTTCTAATCATTAGTACCGTTTTTTTCTGTATAGCATATTTTCAGTTTGAACCATCACAAGGTTAAATGAATAGGAAATGGCAAAACGTGTTTACTTTCAATTAAATAAGTAGCGTTATAAGTTTGTTATAAATCAAGCTGCAGTCGTCCTTATCTTACGTGCAGGCTCCATGGCTTGCAAAGGATCTTATAAATTAAGCTAGAAAAAGTATAAAACACCAATAGTTATTTTATTGCAAAGACTGCATTGTAAACCAGAATAGGAACGATATGTATTCATACAACGTTAATCAAGCGTGTTATGTGACAGAAAAATTAAGCGAAGGATAAGTTATCAATTCTCGCTTTCAGCCAGATGGTTATTTTACGCTTTAAAAAACAGTCAATTGAAAGCAAAGCGATATGAATTATTTACTTACACAAAGCACATTAAAAGTAAATTTATTCGCATCGGGAAATAAAAGAGTTCCTGGCCTTAATCAATTTACTTTCGCACGCGAATATCCACTTATTAACCGACGATAAGCCAATTAAGAGACAGAAATTATAATATTCGAAGCAAAGAACAAAGAAGGTACTGTTTTCGAAAGATTCGCCGATTGCAGAAGACACGGAAAGCATAAAGCGTGTGGACGTAAAAATATTTTTTATTAAACACCAACAGGAGATATGAAATGCTTTCCGATTGTTGCAGATATCTATTTGTAATTGCTGTTTGGCAACGGTTAGCCGAAGAAAAGCCTGTTCAGAGGTAAAATGGCGCTGAGCAGAATGCGGGCTGTTAATTGTCTTGTAGGCTGGATAGTAATTTCCGAGCAAATTTTTAAACTACGTGTATTAACTGAATGTTGATATAATCTTTGAAAACCGGGATAAAAGAAGCAGAAATTTACCGTAAGGGAGCTTTTACAAGAAGATTCTTTCATTCTGGAATGTAGCAGGTTTTTATTTATTTATTTTATTTTGAAATTAGAAAGAAATGAAGTTCTGGTATTTAATAAGCTGCATTTTTAGCAGCAGAACAGAAGTTATACACTCCAGCCATCTGATCCAATATAAATACCAACTGCGATACTTGTATAGAACGATATAAATTCTACTGAGTTAATTTATATAAATAAATGAAGCTATAAATAAATAAAAGTTATTTTAAATTCAGAAGATTATTTAATGAAAATTATACTATGAATTTTGGATGTTATGAAAGAGATTAATTTTGCCAAAGACAAGCGTAATCCTTTCTAATTGCATTCATTTAGTTAATTTATAAGGCATTTCTCCCGCCTTTTTTGCATGCCTTCGGGGTGTAGTGGTCAGCCCGCTCGATGCGTATTCGAGAGTTCGACTCCCGGAGAGGGCATCGCTAATTTTTCCTCTCCCCTGCTTTAAAAAAAAATACCTAATGTCTCTACAAACTTTAAAAGTTAAAAAAAAGTAGTAAAAACTAGTAACTAAAAGATTTAAAAGGTTAAGAGTAATTAATCGTCATAGTTAATATCATTAAAGATATAAGTTCAAATTTAATACAAAAACATAAATATTAAAAATCGATAAGACGAAATAAGATTAATATTGATTGTAATTGAAGTAGAGATGTTTGATCTTGGGTATTTATAACATATTTTTTCATTACGAATTTTAAAATTCACATATCTTCTTTCCATATGAAGAAAGGAATTGCATCAGAGTTGAATTAATCTATTACATATTTATCACTCTTGACTATCATAAGAAATATTTCTTAAAATCAATTATATTGGTCTGCAACGTAGAAGAAAATTACTATTTTGTTATAACCTTCAGAATAATCATACAAGAAAAATTTGAATTTCTCATTGCATTTATTATTAGTGTAGTCATGGACTAAATATCTTAAATTATATTTGAAAATTTGCAATAGCTGAAATAAGTCATCATTTTGATCCTATTTGGTAGCAATTTAAACAAACATTTTTAATGCAACTAACATTTTTAAAGAATTCTTAAGCATGTTCTGCTCATTGCAAATTACTTGAACCGTAGAACTGTATAGAATAATTATCACAAACTACGCGCTATTCATGTACTCTTAGAAAATTTCATCTAATTCAGATACTAACTGCGAAAAATTTTGTTTTAGTAAAATATAAAGGCTAAAAGAACGAGTAATCAGCACTGAAGGGAAATAGTTTTTTTTTTTTTTTTTTTTTCTGGCTTTTTAAAATGCTAAGTAGTTAAGCTGCTATGTTTTACAAAATGAGCTTGACAGTAAGTTTAGAAAAAGAGAAGAATAAATTTAAGTTAGAACAATAAGTTTACAAAGTGAGTTGACAATAAGTTTAGTGTTAAGAAAATTTATAATAATGCAAAGACTCTGAGTTCTTTATCTTCTCCGAAGACACATTTTATGAATATCTTCATAATCTAAGTAAAATCGAGATAGTGTTTTTTTTTCCCTGACAATTCATGTTTGGGAATATTACTAGTTAAGGTTACGTTGTTTAAATATGCCAAAGCATGCATGGATTATTTTCCTAAATAGACTGATGCCTTCGTACTGATTGTCATAGAGACGTCATTGCCGAGGTACTGCGTGAAGCAGGTTCGATTTCACGTTATGCATCCGAAAATGCCTCCTGCAACTAGCCCATTTACCTGTACCCCGACCGGATCAAACTACCACTCTTTAGCGGTCTGAACCACTCGATCCCTGCTGGGGTCATTACAAGTTAATATGGATGCTTTAAACTAAATAGGACGTGCCAGCGATAAACTAAGTTGAAAAAATCCAAATTTATAACAGACTCTGCGGAAGCTTTCATATTCATCTTCCCTATTTCATAAGACATATTTCGCTTTTTGCACATTTTGATGTATGTTGCCGAGGAATGATACTATTTATGTACACTGAAGAGTCAAAACATTATGACCACTTAATTAGTAATGCGTTGCGCGAACTTTGGCCTCCAAAACAGCCGCAACTCACCTTGTCATGGACGTCACAAGTTCTTGGTAGATGACTGGAGACAGGTAGTGCCAAATACACAGTCCAGTCACATTAATGTGACCATCTGTCAAAAGCCAGAATAACCACCTTTCGCAGAGCGGACTGCTGCGAGACGTGCAGGAAGAGAGTCACATAGGTCCCTGAAGGTGTTCTTTGGGATGTTGAGCCATGCCGACTCTAATGCCGTGGCCAGCTGCGCTAGATTACGCGGTTGAGGATCCATGGCGCGAACAACTCGATCGAGATGGTCCCACAGATGCTCGATTGGGTTTAAGTCAGGTGAGTTTGCTGGCCAGGGGAGGACGGTAAACTCATCCTGGTGCTCTTCGAACCACGCACGTACACTGGCAGCTGTATGGCACCTCGCATTGTCCTGCTGGAAGATGCCATCATCCTGAGGAAAAACAATGCGCATGTAGGGGTGAACATGGTCCGCAAGGACAGATGCGTACTTGTATTGATCCATTGTGCCTTCCACAATGATCAGTGAACCTAGAGAATGCCAGGAAAACATTCCCCAGACCATAATGCTCCCGCCTCCAGCTTGGACCGTTCCGGCAATGGTTGCAGGGTGGTTCCTTTCAGAGGTTTCACGCCTTATACGCCAACGTCCATCTGTCCGATGGAGCATAAAACGCGATTCATCCGAAAACGCAACCTGTCGCCACTCAGTGGACGTCCAGCTGCTGTACTGGCGTGCAAATTCTAGCCTTCGCCGTCGATGAACAGCAGTCAGCATAGGTGCACGAACCAGGCGTCTGCTTCGGAGGCCCAGACGCAGCAATGTTCGCTGAATAGTACTTTGGGAGACACTTTTGGTAGCCCCTTGGTTCATTTTGGTGGTCAGTTGCTCAACGGTAGCCCGTCTATCTGCCCGAACGCATCTCCGCAACCGTCGTTCGCCTCTGTCATCTATGGCCCGTGGTGCACCACATTTGCCACGTCGCTGATTTTGGACAGTCCCATTTTGCCATGCACGGTACACTTTTACCACGGCGGCACGCGAACAGTTCACAAATTCAGCCGTTTCGGAAATGCTTCCACCCTTGGCCCGAAAGCCAATGATCATGCCCTTTTGGAAGTCGGATAAATCGCTTCGTTTCTGCATTACGCCAACGATTGAAATGTTTTCCGAAGCCCTCACACACCCTTTATATACGCTCAACTGCACTGTGCTGCCACCTGCCTTCTGTGATTGGTTATTTAACTCTGACATGGAAAGTACGGGGTGGTCACATTAATGTGACTGGACTGTGTATCTAAGCAACGGTCACACAAGTCGAGATATTCCGACACGGTGTATGAGCTCTGAGCTGCTGCTTCATGACATTCCAAATGTGCTCTATCGGGTTAAGATCTGGTGACTTAGATGATCAGGACATTATCTGGAATTCATTCTTATGCTCTTCGAACCACTCCAACATAGGTTCAGCCTTGTGAGATGGAGCGATGGCCAGCTATAAGATTGCATTCCCAGTTGAGAAGATAAATTCTATATTAGGGTGCAAGTGGTCCGATATTATGTTCAGATAGCCCGCTTCTGTCATGGTTTGTTCCACCACAACTAAGGGTCCCAGAGCCGCCCGTGAGAACGTTCCCCAGAGCATAATACCGCCACCACCAGCCTTCGTATGAGCTGCTATACAGGGGGAGCAACTATTCGCCTGTAAAATGGCGTACCCTGACACGAACATCGACGTGATGAATGAGAAATCGTGATTCATTCGACCAGGCAACTACCTTTCATGGTCCACTTTCGATGTTCCCCAGCCCGCTGTAGGCGTATTTGAAAATGACGCTTGGCTTGAAAATGACGAGTGGGACGTCTGCTGTACAATCCTATATCCTACAGTCTCTGCTGAAGTGTGCGCTCCGAACACTTGCACTTGGACCTGTATTTTACTAGGCTGTCAGTTGAGCCACTATTTGCGCCGATTTTGCTGTACCGATCGGGACAATCTCCAAAGTCCTTTTTCTTTGATGACACGTGGACGTCCAATACTTTGGCAGCTACTACTGGCTTAACTTTCATTTATCCACTTTGCATAAATACTAACAAGGGCAGATTGTGAAAAACCTAGCACTCGTGCAATTTCGGAGATACTCGTCCTGAATCTTCGGGCCATTGCAATTTGCACTTTATCAAAGTCGCTTAGCAGCCTTTCCTATCACTTGCAAAAGTAAATGCAGGAGTGATTCCTTACCTTCTTCAGTAGTAATTAAATACCATTTCCACTTAATCAATTGCCTTCCACTTCACCTAGACGTTTTCATTTTAAAATGTGGGGATGGTCATAATGTTTTGGCTCATCAGTGCATGTAATATATATATATATATATATATATATAATAACTACTAAAAAAATTATTGAAATTTCCTTGGTGTTTTTCAAGGACAAGCTCAGGTACTGAGATCTACATTTCTGAATTATACCTAGAAGATTTTTAAAACTGGATTAAACTGATTTTTAAAGTTTCGAAGATGGTGTATTTAATAATGCTTTCGTGTCACTAAATTTATCAGAATAGACTCAGTTCCAGAGTTTTTGTAGGTACCTAAAAAAATTATTGAAATTTCCTTGGTGTTTTTCAAGGACAAGCTCAGGTACTGAGATCTACATTTCTGAATTATACCTAGAAGATTTTTAAAACTGGATTAAACTGATTTTTAAAGTTTCGAAGATGGTGTATTTAATAATGCTTTCGTGTCACTAAATTTATCAGAATAGACTCAGTTCCAGAGTTTTTGTAGGTACTACGATGATTGAACGCAAGGATACAATCACGTTGCAAATAAACAGAACATTAGCCAGTGAGTTTAAATGCTTAGTTTTAATGTTAATAAAACATATGAAGCTACATACATCAAAAGCATTATGGAGCTGTATTCATTCAGGAATTTGACTCAGATTTGCATATATTAGTAAAATATCAAAAACCTCTCAAAAGAATAAATTTTTGCAACAACTTCCCTAAGACTGCCTGGGATCTTAGACACAGTGTTCATTCGGTATTTTCAAGGCTTATATTCCTTGTTTTAATGAGATTTCGGTTTATAAGAAATTACAGGGTAATTTCAAAGCCTTGGGTAATTTCTGAGCTATAATATTTCTGAGCCGTTTATGAAAACCTTTTCCTCTGAGCTAACGTTTGTGCGCCACCGTGCACTAACTCCTGAAGAGCTGTAAGAGCATGGTTTTACTTAAATACAATACACAATTTAGTATAGATTAATTTATAAAATGCTAAGATTTTCTTAATGATGTACTTCAATTTCGTTCAGCGCATCTATAAAAAAATTTATGTTTAGGAACATAATTCATAATCATGGCTTTTTTTCCCAAAGAAACAGAGGCTATAATGAAGGCTTCCAGTAATAAAAAATTTATAAATTCTGCCACTGGTGAAACTCATTTAAGCTCAAGCTCTGAACTTACTGAAAATATATTTCTCTCGGTTTTCCTTGCAACCATCGAGACCCTACGCTCCCGCTAAGAAGGCACTGAAAGCACTTCACCCAGTCTAGTACACTAACACAGCAGGTGAAGAGCAGATTTGCTAATTTTAATATGTTTAATAGTCTTAAAAAATTCTAATTTTATAAATTTACTCAAGCCCTTTTGCAATTTCTTATTCTAAACGAGCACTGATTGCTATTTTTACTTAATTTTTAGTTTAAAAGACTGTTACACGTATATCCTTTTAACAACTGGGAATTTTTTATTAATATCAGTTCGTTCCTTAATTCTTTTATTTCTTTGTTTACTAATTCTATTTCGTATCGCCTAGTATTTTGAATGTAACGTAATTTCAGTGAATGCTGCGTTATCATTCATATCATTATTTTTGGGAGGTAAGGAGTAGTCTGTATGAGTTTTATGATCACTGCTCGCAGTGTGATCTTATAGGCTAAGGAGCAGAAGGCGCAATGCACAAGAGACTCGTAGGCGCTGCAGTATTTTTTTATTTCAGTGGCAGGCACTTGCGTATTCAGCATTGGCCACTCCTGAGGCTAGAAGTGGTGGCCATTTTATTTCGGCGGCAGCTTTTAGGCAGCCACCGTTGCCTGTTATGAAGGGACGAACAATCACAATCAAACCTTCTCTGAGGTTCGAACCCGGGCCTTTCAGTACCGCAGTAGCCTTCCGTCTCAATACCGTCTGGGCGGCAGGCGGTGCATTTGCAGGATACCAACTGATAAGAACGGAGAACTTGACATCACAACTGGAAAAGAGGTTATCTCCAGATGTAATTTTCTTTGTTTATCAGTTTAAAGAGTGTGTCTATATATATAGCTGATAATATTAAATATATATAATATTTCCAGCTGTTTTCTAAGAATATAATGGTTAATTCACATGTACCCTTAATGGTTAGGCTGTTATTTTGGACATTCATTGCTTAATTGCATGAACTTTACTTAATTCTAGGTGCAGATTTTTAATTATTACAGTATATTTTTAAGTTTTTTAGCTTTCTTCGTACTCTGAATTTAACTTATTTCTTGCATCTTCAGTTCATAATGATATTTTCCTTAATGTTAATTGCATTACTAATTTTTAATTGCTTTATTTAATTTTACACATAAATTTTTTTCATACTTTTTACTAAAATATTCTTCATTTTAACCTATTTCTTATACTTCCAGATCATATGCATGAGTTTATTTAATTTTAGATGTAAATTTAACTTCTTTCATACATTTTAACTTTCGTCATTTTTAACATGCCCTTAATTTTTAACAAATTTGTTATATTTTCGTACCATATACATAACTTTTATTTAATTTTTAACTTGTTTCGAACATTTTAACCTTCGTATTTTTTAATTTATTTGATATACTTTCCCATCAGGCACAAGAATTTTTTAAAATTTTAAACGTATTTTTTTTTTTTTACAATTTTTGACATTTTCCCCCCTTTATGCTTTTTCATGTACTTTCAACTTTAACTCACTTCCTATATTTTCTGATAATATACATGAACTTTAATTAATTTTAGATGTAATTTTTAGCTCCTTTTACATTCTTAATATCTTAATTTTTCTACGTACTCTGAATTTAACTTCACACATCGAGATTTTTAAGTTAAACATTTAACTTTATGGCTATTAATGATTATTCATATACAATTCACGGAACAGTCCTTATTTAGACTATATTTTATACACTCACGTTTGTGAAAATTGCAACACCAAGAAGGAATCGTCATAATTGAATGCAATTTAATACACAGTTGAGTGGTAGTGGTACAAATAAATGATTAAATGTTCAAAGCAAACAAACAAGAACAAGAGATCAGAATCAGTATTTTGTGTGGCCACCACGCGCCGCAATAAGTGCTGCTACACGACGTGGCATGGAGTCAAACAAAGTTTGAATGTCTGACTGAGGAAGAGCATTCCATATCGTTTGTACGCGTACCCAAAGTTCGTCTGCAGACGCAACAGGACGAGGATCACGAGCAAGACGCCGACCAATGACATCCCACACATGTTCAATTGGCGACATATCCGGGGAACACGCAGGCCAAGGAAGAAGCTGTACCTGCTGCGCTGCAAAGAAGGATTTAACAATCCGAGCAGTATGAGGGCGGGCATTGTCCTGTTGAAATACAGCGCCTGGCAAGCTTTGAAGGAAGGGAACAGCTTCGGGCTGTAGAACTTCACGGATATACCGGTTGCTGTTCAGATTGCCCACAATTCGTAGCAATTGAGATCGTCTATGATATGCTATGGCGCCCCAGACCATAACTCCGGGTGTTCGTCCACTGTGGCGTTCGATAATGCACTCCGGAAGGTGGCGTTCACCGGCATAGCGTCTGACACGAATGCGGCCATCATGGTACCACAAATTAAAGCGGGATTCGTCAGAAAACACGACATGCTGCCAATCAGCACGCCAGTCTCTATGCTGATTGGCCCATTGTAGCCGCAGGCGGCGATGGTCGTGCGTTAGGGGGATCCTGTATAAAGGAGTCCGTGCGCGCAGTCCACACTGCAGCAGACGTCTACGAATTGATGAAGCACACAATGAAACACCTGTAGCTATTGACCACAGTGCTGCCAATTGTCTAGAGGAAGCTGTACGGTCCGTCCGCGCCATGCGGACCAGGTGTCTATCATCGCGAGCTGACGTCACATTTCGGGGTCCACTCCCGGATTTCCGAGTTGTCCGACACTCGTCCGTCCACTGCTTCCAAACGCGCATCACTGTGCTGCTGTTACGCTGCACACGAGAGGCTACTGCACGATACGACAATCCAGCTTCACGAAGGCCGATGATTCTCCCTCGTTCAAACTCTGTAAGTTGTTCAAATCTCGCTCTCTTTCGTTGACGAGGCATAAGTACAGATTGAGTTAACGTTTACCACTAGCAGATAACCACCGATAACCATACACGCCTCGCTACAGCCGTCTATTTATTCGGATCCATCAGCCGTTCAGAGGGCGCTGCTCAGCATACGCATGCGCTACGGATTTGCAATTCTAATCATTTGCATATCATGCGCTACTTTGCATTTCCTGAAAATTTCAGCTCACTCGCGTAAGTCCTTCATGGTGTTGCAATTTTCACAAACGTGAGTGTATTTCTATTTTAATTTACTTGTTATAGTACATTTCATTCGCATTCGCAACCTTTTTAATTTCCTACGTATACAGATCCCTCCTATAATTTTTAATTAACTTGTCTTATATTTCGACTGTAACTGAACATTGACGTAATTTTACTTGATTCAATTTTACGCATAAATTTTACTCCTTAACTTAAATGACATAGATTAATATTTTTTATATTTGAATGCGTGTATTTATTTCTCATATATTTTAAGGCCTCTCATGTTACCAATGTTTAGTTTCGAACTTCGATTACCTTTAAGCCAGCTTGATGCATTCTGAATTTTTTAGGATGAAGTCTCAACTTTCATCAATAATTTTAGAACCATATTCACTGTTAACTGTACTCATACATAAATTTTTCCTATTAGTTTTAATATTTGATACCTTTTAATTCAATATATTTCGCTAATTTATTCAATTATACCAATATTTTTACATTTTAAATGAATTAATTATGCTAATATTCGCTTATCGCCTTTTTCCTGCTCTAATTATGGCTATTTCCGCCTTCATGGACAACTTTCAAGAGAAACCAGTAATTATTTACATCATACGTACGAAGAAATTCCTAACACCAACATTTTCGGTACATGATCAGAAATGAATTAACAATGATTTTACACAGTTGGTTACCAGCTCATCTCTTTATATTTTTTTTATTAACATAGCTTTATTTCTAGCATATAGATATAATACTATTATTCGAATTTAATTCGTTTCCAACCTAATTCATTACCCAACTTTGTAGAGTCATTATGTTATTTTAAAGGTTATTAGTCAAATAAATATGATACAGCAATGCACATCAGTCTTCGCGTAGAACTGAAAATTCTACGTAAGTGATACACTTAAAAAATAATAAGATAAAATTAAAAATATGTTAGTTAAAAAGAATGAAAAAATAGTTAAATAAAACAATAAAAATTAATAATGCAATTAAGATTAAGGAAAATGTAATCATGAACGGAACATGTAAGAAATAAGTTAAATTCAGAGTACGTAAAAAACTAAAAAGTTTAAAAATTGCGCTATAATAATTAAAAACTTAAAACTAAGTAAACTTCATGCGAATAAGCTATGAATGTCCAAAATAAGAGCAAAAATTGTTAAGGTACATAGGAATTTATCATTATATATATAGAACGATAGTTGGAATATAAAAAATATAACTATCAATGGGTAAAAGTTACGAAGGAAATTACCGCTGAAAAAAATCGATGAAAATAAATTCTTATGAAACTGTGGCGTCAAGTCTCAGTCCTCCCCCCTTACCAGCTTTTTGGCTTCCTAAATATTGTACCGCCTGCAGGGCTCTTGCGCATTGCGCCTCCTGCTCTTGAACTCTCCCTTTCCTGCTACTGGTTAGGTCGGCTATGGCCTTGCCCTTTATCAAATCAAATCAATCTTACGACAGAAATTCCTTTTTCCTGTTCTTAGGGTTATGTTGCTCCTTCATAAAACATATCCTAAACATGTTAAATGTTTTCTAAATTAAATAAATTTTGAACTTTAACAATGTATATCATCACTAATTATGGTTAACACAGTAATTTAAAAGCAGTTGAATCAAAAAAAAAATTTTTGTTTCGAATCATGTTATAAGGCAGAAAGCGCAGTGGGCAATAATTCTCCAGTCATGACCTTCCCATACAAAACTTTCCGCTGAAGTCTTCGGTTTAACTTCTTTAGACCACTTTCACCCGCATAACTGCGGGGACAGCAAAAGGCAACCGCCGAACAAAGACAAAGAGGCTGATTTCTTTATTGAAAGCGTTTTCCAGCGCGGGTAATCCGCTTCTAATTATACTCTTCTCGAACGTGGAGGATTTGGCACGCGCAATTAGAAAATAAAGGGGCTCCCCATTTTTCCCGTCGGAACAAATATTTTGAATTAACGTCGAAATAATTGGCCGCCCGCGGAAACTCTTACTTAAGACAATGGTGGACAAAGAGACAGCTATTCCGTCGCATAAAGTGCATTATCCCTCCATCGCATCCGCCCATTATCGCTGCTATCTCGAAAAAGGGAAAAACATAAAAGACCTCGGCTGCCGTTTTTCCCTTTCCATTGATTGTAGCAAGAAAGGGGGTTCTATTGTGAGCTATTAGCTAAAAATCTTCGAAGCAACGAAAATCTGCTTCGAACGCCATGTTTGACCACTTACTTTGAATTATGTAACTCCAATGAAGGCAGAAACTGACTTCATTACAGCTTCTTTTTATTTTCATGGGAGCTTCAATACTCATAAATTAATTTCAGAACTAGAGCTGATATTATCATAAGAGCTCAATAATTTAATGCATACGTCGCAGTTGCAATAAATGTAAAATATTTGGGTACCAGACTCTATGAATTGCATAAAATTACCACTTGACTCATGCCGCACAGACGGTATAATGGTTAGGGAAACCTACGGCGGTACCGAAGGGCCCGTGTTCGAGTCCGAAGATATGGCTGTATTTGTCTGTCCCTTCATAGGACCCTTTGTTTTCAAATAGTAGACATTGCGCAGCCATCTAGGCCTTGTAAGGCCACGTTTCTCACCTAAATCCTTCAATTCTTCAATAAGCGGTAGATAGTCGAGGACGAGAGGCATGCACTGCTTACCCCTGCTAGACACGATCTGTCACCTGCCCGTCACCTGTCACCCGTCCCTTCACAGAACGGAAGGGTGACCCACCTACTAGGTACTTCCACAATAAAATGGCCACCGCTTCCGGCCTTAGTAGTGGCCAAGCCTAAGTCGGCTAAGTCCCGCCAAGTGGGGGGGGGGGAACAACAGACACACTTGGCTCATACTACACGGAAGATACTCTGAACACGTTGAGCACAGTTACTGGTAAGCACTATAGTCTTATGCTGAAAAGTAGAATTTCCAAGTTTATTCGTCCTGCATTGAGATATACACCTCTAGTAAAGAATACTACTGATAAACAACAAATAAGAAATGCGAATGTCTCAGAGTTCTCCGTGATATGTAATTGTCCCGTATTACGCTAGAACATGAAAATTTTTATATGATGTAAATACTGATTCTACCAGTAAGAACAGAACATCACTAAACGTAATCAAAGCCCTCGCTTAACAAGAACAGAATTTCGGACACTACAGTTCTTTCTTAATTCGCGATGCACTCACTGCACACATTGTTCATAGCAATATATCTTTAATAATGAACCTCCTGAACATTTATCAGCTAATTGCATCTACGGCAGATACATTTTTTTCTCTACGACTTTTCTAATATAAGATAATGATATTGCGGTGGAGTTCGTAATACGTTTTACTACGAAGTAAAGAAGGAAGTATTGTAATCACGAAAAATTTCGGGTATCATGTTTTAACAAAATATCTATTTTGAGAGCTATTGAATGCAATTTAACGAAGTTTTTGAGTGGCATTCGTACGTAAGAACAGAATAAAGGATTCTTCCCCCCTCAAAAAATTATAAAACTGGTTTAAAATGGAGTCTGAAGAGAATTTCTCGCAGCGTCTCTGCGTAGGTACGTACGTATGTATGTATGTATGTATCTCGCATAACTCAAAAACGAGTAGCCTCAGAACGTTGAGATTTTATATATAGGACTGCTATAACATGCAGATGTGCACCTTCCATTTTGGTTGCAATCGGCCGCACCAAAAGTATATATAAATTTATGTACATATATATATATCCACTCTGTTACTCGGTTCAGTTAGCTCAGTTTTTTTATTTTTATATGTTGGTAAATTGTTCAATTTTTGCTTTAAAAAGGATTGAATTACGTTGTTCTTATCTTTCGGTTAAGGCCTTTGTGCCTTTAGTAAATCTGCATGCAATATTTGTACAATTATTAACGATTTAAAGGTTGTTTAAGTGCGTCTAAGCCTAATTATTTTTACGACAGCATGTCGTATTTGTTTACATTTGAAATTTAGCAGAATAGAGGATTTGTTGCCAATCTAGAGAAACTAAGCTTCGCAACAACAAAGATTACGCCTTCTTTTATTATTGCGAATTAAATCATGCTTAATCCATTCCGGAACTTGTTCAAGGAAATAATTGTTTAAGATTTACTTCGTAATTTTTAATATAGATATTTTGAGTTTTTATGTATTTTTGCCTTGTCGCGAAGTGAGAACTGAATTAATTGAATAAGAAATACTGAATCGTCTTTGAAAAACTGTTTCTTTTCTTTTTAGTTTGTTTATTTAATTTCTTTTACACATCTTTTTAGATTTATTATAGTACTTCGCGGCTTCGATCGCGGGTAAAAGTCCTTAAATAAGTTTAAATAATATGCTCTTAAATAAGTTTCAAAGACTATTGAAAAAAAAAGAGAAAGAAAGAAAGAAAAATGAAAGAAAGGAAAAGGGGAAAAAATCAAAATCTGAAGGGTTTCAGATTTTAAATTACGCTCAAAGGTGCGTTTTTTAACGTTTTGTGTGTTATCTTTATTGATTAAATATCATACTCTTCACACTTAAACTATAAAATTCAGTTCAACAGCAATATCGCAAGTTCAACAGCAACAGCAATATCGCAAATAATTTTAAAATGAGTTATACTCATTTTAAAATTATTTTGATACACAGTTCCCACGATACTCAATTTCTGATACACAGTTCTGCGCGCGGGAGATAAAAAGTTTTTTTTTTTTTTTCGT
>KK121916.1:807-28663 GCA_000611955.2 Stegodyphus mimosarum | reverse complement strand
TGCAACGCACGCAGACGATTTTTGAAGAGAAAGCTACGTCAAAAAAAAACAAAAAAAAACATGCATACATTTATGCAGATTTTTCATTTTTTAAAATTTAATGCAGAGCGATAACATTTAGTGGCAATAATTTGAAAAGTGATACGCCGTTTTTGTGTTTGCGACGCAAAATCGCAAAACGAAAGTAATAGTCCTTCGGGACTAAATCCCTTTGGACTAACAATAAAACAAATTCCAAATTCGGGCTTCCAGATGCGCATATTCGAGTGGAAAAGTACGTTATTCAAAATTGGATGGCTCTAAGTACCATTGTTTTGCCACATTTGGAGAAATATACATACATTTATGCAGATTCTTCATAATTTAATTTCTTTAAATATAATACAGGGCTGCAAGATTTGGTGGCAACGATTTGAAAAGTGATTCAGATTTTTAATGTTTCCAACGCAAAATCGCTAAACGAAAACAATAGTCCTTCAGGGATAAAAGCCCATTTCGGACTAATAATTTGATTTCTTTTTATTGCCTGACCAGGATAATCAGAATAAAATTTTAGTTACTATCACTTATTTTTTAAGTTGAAAATATACTCCTCCTGAAATTTCAGTAAATACTGTCCTTCTGCATTGAGGTAAAAAAAAAAAAATCCCCATTGATGTCGCTAAGAAGCTATTCTGCATAATTTTAAAAATCCGATTTGGAGATATAAAACATTGCAATCTTATCTTACGCTTTTGTGTGTGTGTGTGTGTGTTTTTTGTTTTGTTTTGTTTTGTTTTGTTTTACTAAAGAATTCTAAAATAAAATACAATTTAAAAAACTGAAAAAAAAACATACTTTTATTAAGATATCTCACTACAAAAATAAATAACTTTCATCATTAAGGTTTCAAAAAGTTTAAAGTATTAACAATTAATAAATGTTTGCGTGATTTAAACCACGCACCTGCGCTCGCAGACAAACTTTTACATCGTTTAACTTACCGTTATGAAACTTTCAACATTTAATGTTTATGCAACGACAATCGTTTTAAGCTATAAAACCTATTATATAGTTTAAATTTCAACATATAAGTTACATTTTATAGCCTATAACCTTTTCTAATATATCAAAAATATTTCTTGAAAATTTCATGATGATCGGTTAAGTAATTAAAGCGTCAAAGCGTAACAAACAAACAAACTCACATTCGCATTTATAAGATTAGTTAGGATTTGAATAGAACATGCGGCAACGATTAGGTAATTCTCCAGATGATATACATAATTTTTATGCATTCTGATGACTTGTAAAATGACTGAGATGTAACGCTGTTAAGTGAAGCTAGCGCCAGAGTGTCGCTGTGGTGAACAAATATAGTGAATTTTAAAGAGTCCATTTATTTTATTGTGGTTTATGCGTTATCGAGGACGTAGATTTAATTCAATCCAATAAGTTTAAATGAAATGCAAGATGCGTATAATTTTAAAAAAAAAAAAAAAAAAAAAACTAGATGTTTACAAGACTAGACAAGAATTCCATTAATTCCCATAATCATTTTTTTCTTTTGATAATGATTTACAAAAAAAGTATGGGAAGAAGGATATGGAGAAATCTCTGAAGCGGATGCAAATGAATTCCTTTGGTTTGTGCCCCAGACACACAAATTTGAAATCCTTTGCTTTGACAACAGGAAGGATAATATAATTTGAAACGTTATACTTCGATATAAATTCTGCTGTCTGAAATCCCATTTCGCAAGTATTCTTGTAACGTTCATTAATCTTTTCCCTAACATTTGGTGCTTCATAGCGTAACAGCCATGAGATAGATATCTTAAGTTTATTTTTTAGAACTGATTATAATCGTATTTCAAATTTGTGAAGGATTATCAATCTCCGGAATTTGTTAAGGGTCATCGTCTTACTCTAATCAGTTCCAGTGAGCTCAAACTTGTTCTATTGTGGCCGTAAGATTAAACTGTAATTTCATTAGTGAGGATAGAAAAGCCGATAATGGTAAGTTTAATGGCATTTTGAAGGTATGTTAGATGTTAAAAACAAAGATGATTACAAAATTTATTTCTTTGAATACACATAAAAGGCCTGGCTGAAATCAGGTAAATGGATTTTTCAACATTTTAAAATATTTCATATATAAAGCTATAAAATACTTTGTTTTTAATTAATTAAAACGTAATACTTTAGAGATTAGAGCCTTTAATTTGCTTGGATCTTATAAAATTTAGTTTCTGTTCAAAAAACTTTGCCCTTCTTGTTACTTAATTTATTATACTTAAATTAATTATATTTATTATATTTAAATTTTTTTAGTTAAATATTTCACATAAAATTGTTTACGTGATTTTAAGAAACTTTCCGAACGAAAGTACTTATAATCAATTTTAAAGGAAGAAATCTTGTACTTTTTGCAGATACCTTTTACAGCTGGCAGAAGAAAATAATGATGTATTTAAGAAGTGTGTGCATAGCTTATGAAAAACAGTGGAGTGGGAGAGGTAAGATGATGAGGGAAATTCTGTACAACTGTATTGCGAGAAAATAACCTTGAATATGTATCACAATTTAACGTAAATCTCTTCCAAGTCCCCCCTTGAATCTGTAATTTTAATACCTTCTAGAAATGTTAATGAAAAGCTGAGGTAAATACAACGAATACTAGATAAATACAAGTTTGGGGATAGGTTACAAGTGAGAACAAGAAAATATTCAGTAATATCGTTGGAAGAGCATTTTATTGCTAGAGAAGCAGTTGTCAGTCTATTAGTTGTCAAGAATAGACAGCGTTTGCTCATTTACAGAAAATAAAACGTACTAAAAATTGGACACGAAAAAGCTCAAAATTGAGGTATCCTTTTCCTTCAGTCTTTTAAACGTAGATATTATGAATAATTTTAAGGAAAACTGAATAGCTACTAAGCTGGTTTAACAAGTTTATTACGCTAGTGTGCAAAATTAAGAGAATTTTCAAACTATGCCTATTATTACGAAAAGTACTTTAACCAAAGGCATAATTATGCCGTCGAAGAATTATGCAAAATATTCAGAGTTGAATAGCGTACATGTGCGTGTCCGCGGAGATGTGATTATAGAGAAGATATAAGCGCACGAGATGTTTTCGGCGATTCGTGTTCTCGTACTCCTTTACAACAATCGCCGTGTTTTCGCACGAGTTTGGAAAATTTTGTAACATATCAGGTAAAATGTGTAGCCATGAATGTATCGATGATGGAATGAGATACAGAACTGATGGTAGAGCGGAGGCAGGCCATTCACAATGTCAGGTAGCTGGAGCTCAGTGTAGCAGCACTTGTTTTTGCCTGCTGCAGTTTGAGGAAACAGTTTCAAGACATTGGAACCATACTGAGAAAATTTGCACAAGGTCGACTAAGATCCATAACGATGAATGAGAATCATTATTCAGTGATTTCAGCGCGGCGAAACAAGACTCCTACAGATTAATAGCTCTCACGTAAGCTGTATGCTGCCACTGAAACTCGAGTTTCACGGTCTACAATGCCCCGAAGGCTTATAAAATAAAGCTATATGCCAAAAGACCCGCTATTTGCGTTGCAGCATACAAGAGAGCTCGCATAGAGCGGTGGAGACATCATGCGCCTTGGACCAGACTCAGTGGATCAACGTCCTTTTTACAGATGAGCCGACATTCAGTCTGGACACTGATTTTCGACATACCTGTATCCGGGAAGAGCCTGAAACACGGTAACGTTCCTCCCTCATCAGAGAAAAGGATCATTACGGTGGTAGAAGCGCAATGGTTCGGGTACGCATTATCTTGGACAATCGTACATCCGACAAAGGCTTCCTGACTGCTATGAGGTAGAGAGATGAGATCTTAGAGCCCTAAGTTTGACTTTTCAGGGATCTGGGTTCCTGTTGATGAAAGACAATGCTCGTCCACATAGGCCTCAGCTAGTCAGCGATTACTTAGAAAGTGAAGATATTTGCAACATGGGCTGGCTAGTTAGATCTCCTAACTTTAACCCAAAACAGCGTGTCTGAGACAATCTTGGCAGACCAATGTCATCTCGTCATCCTTCTCCAAGAACCATCCCGAAGTTGAGAAGTGCCTTGCTGCAGAAGTAGGTTCGACAGCCACAGAGACTCCTCAGCTGCCTCCTGCTGAGCATGCCGTAACATTGCGTGGCTTCTCTGACTGTGAGAGGAGACTACACCCGTATAAGGCATTTCTCCCGCCTTCTTTACATGCCTTCGGGCTGTAATGGTCAGCACGCTCAACGCGTAATCGAGAAGTCCTCGGCTCGATTTCCGGCGAGGGCATTGCTCATTTTTCACTTCTCCAGCATAGAACCTAATGTCTCTACACTGCCACCAGAACTAAAATAAGGTGAACGATGGTTCTTCACCACCAGGATTTGGCGATTGGGGCCGCTAATTCCCAGTTGCCCTTTAAAAGGGGGAATATATAAGATATTTCTCGCCTTCGTGGTGTAGTGCAGCACGCTCGACGCGTAGTCGAGAGTTCGTGGTTCAATTTCCAGCGAGGGTATTGCTCCTTTTTCTTCACTTTTCCAGCACTGAAATAACCTAATGTCTCTACATCCCATATTAGACTCATTTTTAGTTCGATAACACAAAGTAAATTTTGAATATCCTTGCAGTATAAGCTTTACTGATAATCCTGCGTAAATAAAATTTCTTCCGAATGATATACCTCTTTCACTCTTATATATGTAATGTCATATTACATATATAAGAGAGAAAGAGAAATATTCACTCTTATATTATTATTAGTCTCAAAAGTATGTTACTTCCATTTCAACTGCATATTACAAAACGAAAATGGAAAATCGCATAAAAGCTTTTTGGAGGAAAAAACAAACGGGAAATACACTCATGAATGCTGTCCATAATGCAGGAACTTTTTTATTTTATTGAAAACTGAATCCATAATAGACATAATTATTCAGCATATTAAGTATCAGCTACATTATTATTAGGTACTCAAGAATCAATAAATTCTTTTCTGAGTTTTGAAACAGAAATTGTTATTTTTCACAAAGAAATTTTTAACTCAACTCTCAAAGTGTAATTTTGCTGCTGTAAGTAAATCAGAGGAAGTTGCCATCCTGTAAAACCAAATCTGTTCTGCCTAAATAAATGCAAGTCGTTTAATAATGGTTAGTAATCCCAGTATGGAAATTTATATTTAATTAGAAAATTAACTATATTATATTTATATTTAATTAAAAACTTTTCGACTAAACAACTGGATAAAATTTAGGTATTTAGATTTATGTTATTTTAAAATATTTGAATAGAAGCTTGGTAAAAATGATTTCAAGGCGTTTTGATTGGATATATGAGTTTTTAATTTGCAAAATTTTACATTAGTTTTGATTGGAGCGTTATGTAAGAACCATATTAGAAGTATTAATTTTGAAATGAAGCAGCTTAGAGAGATTTATTATAAGCAGCTCCTGTTTTGGGGGTGAAAAAGTGAAATAATCAAATTAAAAAGAAAAATTAAGGGACAACTGCAAATTAAATTTAGTACTCTATTTTATTTATTTTATGATCTTACATGTAGGTATGCGGAAAAATATACACAGCCAAATTTCAAAATGAAACTTTATTTCAATATTCTCTTTTCTCCTCGCGAAATTTGTGCCAGAAGAAAGAACATAAGAGCAATGAAAAATTTTTACCTTTCTAATTTAAAGACTAGGATCTGTAAAAGTTAATCGCAGTTACAAATTTTATAAAAATTTGCAGATTTTAACATTTCTTTTAAAATTCAGTAGTTTTATACATTTTATATATTACAAGATATTTTGAGCTCCTGACTAGCTTGGTTAAGTTTGCATTCTGTTCCCTCTGAATCCAGATGTAAGAGCTTTCTCATGTCTAGTCTATTTCGATACGTGAAAAAAACATTACCCCAGGAAAATTGGAGTTGTTTATGAATTCTAGAGTTGAATTACTGTTGAAATGTATATGGGGAAGAAAACGATAAACGATGCTTCATAACAAAGTTAAAAAGACAAAGAAGAGGGTTAGCAGGATTGAGTGCAAAAGCAGACTGCGAGTTCAACGGGAGCGTAAAAAACCTTAACAACCCCTTATGGATGACCGTTAAAATCTGAAACCCTTCAGCTCTATTCATTTATTCGTTAAGTTGCATCTTGGTGCGCTCAGATCCCAATAAATTAATTATCCCATTATGTGTCAACTTAACGAGATTTTACACTACAGTAATTAAGCAGTTTAAATTACAAAACTATTGTATAACAATAGTACTATTATAAAAGAAAGTGTAATTGATTAAAATACAAAATGATCGCAAGTGGCCTACGCAGCTAGTTTTCAGTAGATCTTGGGATTAAGTTTGTAATAACATCAAATCAAGTCCATGACTTTTATCATGGCCAAGAGAAAAGGATTGCGCCTGTGGTTAGCCTAGGCCTCGGCACCTTAAAGATGACAATACGAATATAACCAGCTTCCCCCCAGTTTTGTATCCAAACCCTCGAGGGATAGATTCGAGGGTCTATTAGTTTTCTTTTCTTTCCACCAACTTCTCGAGAGAACTTTCGTCTCCACAGTATTTTCGTTGCCTTCATACCACAGACACTATGACTTACAAGCATCCATACCTTCTCTGGCTTTCGAAGTCAGGTTTAAGGTATGGTAGCTGTCTTCCTTACCACTTTGTCACCAGAACGACATTTTTTTTTATATATATATATATAAAAGAAAGAAATTCTAAAAGCATTTTCGTCTTTAAAGATGTGAGGCGGAAAAAAAAATAAAGGAAAGGAAACACAGTTAGCCCGTTTTTTATGCAGTTATCGCACTGAACGAGAACGTAAGTTAAAATGAAGTTTACAGTACTCCAGCTGGTAACAAATCTTGGTATTTGACGAGTATAAACAGATATAAAAGAAACTGTAGATATTAGAGACCTGTTCTCTATTATACATACCGACTCAAACAAAATGAGATTTTAACAAACGCGTCTCTTTTTCTTTTATCCTATCTCCTCTGCTTATTACTGCTCTGACTTCGACGATTAAACCCACCTGTCATCCATCGCGCTTTCGCGATCGCGATTCTATATTGCAGTTATCATTTCCATTTTACAGAAGGTTTATGTTTATCATCATTTCAGTTCTTATTATGTTTTATCACTTTTTAGTGTTCCTTACTTTACATTATTTGATAGAATCTATTAAATTTCGAAAAACTCAAATTTTTCTCACTTAAACTAATGGCAACTGCTCCTTCGTTTTATGCAGTTTCGGCACGCGAAAGGGACTTTTAACTTTCAAAAAGCAGAGAAAATCTCTATACATGTTTGAATGGTTCTTTTTAAATTTAAAGCTAATAAAGTTATTGTATCATTGTATGCGAATAGTGATCGCCAGCTGGAATTTGTTAATTTTTTTTTCGAATGATTCTTAAATAAAAAAGATGTTAAAGAAAGTTCTTAAGAAAATGTTATTGAATTTCTTAAAAATGATTATATTAAAATCTGCTCTTTAACTATTGTTGAAACTTTTGAAATTATATTTATCAACAAATATGAAAATTTATATCTTTCACTAATTGAGCTTAGCAGTCAATTTTGCATTGCTCCATTTTTAAAAATACATATTCATACTGTTATTTTGATGTGCATGTTTTATTTGTTACACACATACATTCATTATTTAACACGGAGGTAATAGTTGATAACTACTGTCATTTTTTTTTATTATTTACAATTTATACTTGAATTTAAAATTTACAGCAAAATGTTTTGGACAGGTATTGAAGTTCGAAGCTATGAGATCTCAAAGAACATTTTGACTTCAAATATATATAGTTATATAGAACTCCTTTTATCGGAACTAACCGCGGCTGAGCTTATGGGGAGCCCATGGTATGGTAATTAACGATAATTATTACCATTACCTATTAATGGTAAAAAGAAATATATATAAATGTGTATAATAATGTTAAATAACGGATGCATTAAAAGTATAGGTAGGAAGTTACCCTGTTTCCCTACCCCCCAAAAAAACTTCCTTTTTACTTTATTTAAAATTTTAACTATAAATTATTGAACAGAAATGAAGTTGAAAACGACTTTTAAAAGATAATGATACTCTAGTTTAAGCGCATGAAGTACTAACAAAAATTTATTCAAATTATAAAAGATGAATTTGAAATCATCATGACTTTTAAATTACATCCACATATAACTGAAAGTTTCTAATTTTAAAATTCTGCTCTAGAATATCCTTAATATTTGTGGTAATCTACTGAAAACATTTCTTATAGAACAGCAAAAATTCACTAAACGTGTACTTAAAATAAAAAAAAAAAAAAAAAAAAAAAAATCCATCAGAAAATTTGTTGACTTCATTTTTAGTTGTCAAAAATTTTTCAGTCATTTCTTTTACAATATAAATTTAAAATTATGTAATACATCTATGAATGTAATCACAGAGATTGTATAAGGTATTTCTCGCGCCTTCTTAGCATGCCTTCGTGGTGTAATGGTCAGCACACTCGGCGCGTATTCGAGAGATCCGTGGTTCGAGTTCCGGCGAGGGCACTGTTCATTTTTCACATCTACGGCTTCAAAATATCCTACAGTGGCGTCTGAAATAAAAAAAAGCGGTCGATGATGATTCTCCGCCACCAGGTCTCCTGATCCCCAGTCGCCCTTTAAAAGGAGGAGGATATAAGGTATTTCTCTCGCCTTCTTAGCATGCCTTCGTGGTGTAGTGGCCAGCACGCTCCTCGCGTATTTGAGAGGTCCGTGGTTCGAGTCCCGGCTAGGGCAGTGCTTATTTTTTATCTCTCCTGCTTCTAAATAACCTAATGTCTCTACAATTGTTTTCAGAGGCATGAATGTAAACACAGTGATTTAAGTCATCTCTTGCACAGAGCCTTATTTCACATTTCACTGCATTTGTATGCAGTACTTTGAGATTATTCATTTTCACTACGTATTACATATTTTAACGTAAGGAAGGGTGAAATTTATGAGGTTTTTGTTTGATCTGGAGCTATTAATTAGTTCAATAACCCTAATAGATGTAGAGTTGATCTTGAATAACTACCAAAACGATGCGATATGTTTAAACAACCACTTTATTCAAACAGAATTAGAATATAAGTGCACTTTCTTTTGCTCACAATATCAGCCACAACTCATGGTGATGCAACTAAAGGAAGAGTCAATTCAAATAAAAATGAGGATAGGTAGTCAAAGATTAATTCTAACTGGAGGGCCAAAATCAGCATGTTGGCAGCGAATAACACTGCAGATTCATTACTTTTTTCTTTTTAACAAGGCATATGAAAACTGTGTATTTGCCCTCGCCGGGATTCGAACTCTGGATTTATCGAATACGCTTCGAACTACACATGAAAGCATGCGGAAAGGAGGGAAAAAAGTATCTTATATAACGCCTTTTAAAGGGCAGTTGGGAATTAGGTAACAGGTACCAAATCTTGATGGTGACGAATTAACGTACGCCACCTTTTATTTCGGGTGCCACTTGTAGAGTCATTAGGGTTTTTGATTCTGGAGGTGTTAAATTGTGCAATGCCCTTGCCGGGACTCGAACTCTGGACCTCCCGAATACGCGTCGAATGGGCTTCCAGTTACACCACGAAGACATGAGGAAAGGAGGGAGAAAATACATTATACCACAAAACCGAAAATGACTACTATGAAACCTGCAGGAAATAAAGATAGCTGCACGCACAGGGCAGAAATACGCTCTGTCTCTTCCTATCCAAAACACTCAGTTTAAATATTAGCTAAATATTTTTCATTCTAGTGAGGAAAACGGAAAAGAGAAGTTACAGTAAAAATACAAATCATAAAAACTTGGTTCATTTAAATAATAATCATAATCGTACAGAATAATTCTAGAAGATATGGAAATGACTGGTTTCCGAACTAAGTTATTTAACGTTCATTTTTTTCATCGTTTGAATTAAACTGTATTGATTACATTTCTGATAATTACGAAAAATATTTACTTTTTAGATTACTTTTACTGTCATACTTACCTTTAGTTGCTAACGTTTCAAAATATCAAAGATAATAATTCCACAGATTTTCGTTATTTCACACATAGAACAAACTTCGAAGAAAATCCTTTCTTAATGCGAATGATGCTAGCCAAATGCGCCAAATGCTCTGCATAAGAAAAATGGCAGCATGTAGTCCAAAATGGCGGGCATCGTATGTTTGTCACTCCGGAGCTATTAGCCTTCCATTTCCATACAGCAAAATCTGTATCCTTTGTGATACGAACGAGTTGAAAAGGTTTGCTACAGTAGATAATAATAATAAAAAACCCTACGTATATATATTCAGAGCCGTAATATATCTGTAACAGATCCAACGAGCTATTATTTGAAAACGACGTCGACAACAACAACAACATTTTAATATTACCTTCCGATCTAAACATGTCGAATAAGAAATTGAATATTTTCGTGTCAGCGGCATCCACCCTCAGCGCTAAAGCGGGGAGAATGCTCTTTGTGAAGTTTTCCATTAGGCGCTCAAAAGGCATTCTTTTCAATGGCCCGCAGCTCCACTAACAAGAGGGTTTCTGCCATTGTCATAGTACTCCGCTGGCATTATGTTGTTTGCAGGCACACCAAATTAGGCTGCTTCTGGGGGGAAAGAAAAGGTTTTTCTGCGTTTTTTACTCTTCTGCCCCAACTCTCTTTCCCCGTCCACAGATTGTACGTACATACACACAGAGAAAGAGATAGATAGATGGATAGATATATGCTTATTTTCTGGGCTTTCGTTCGTTTGGATTATACTCATTTTGCGTCTTTTGCGTAAAATGTCCCCCGCGCGCACAAAAGCTCGCTCTCATGCAGATATCCATTTCGAACAGAAGGAAAGAGAATGCGCGCGGTTTCATTTCGAATGTTGAGGACTGCACAAAAGACCCCGGAATAGAAGGTACAGAAGAAAGTAAAGAGTAAAAATGGAGAAAGAAAGAATGCGAAAGTGAGGAAAGGGATGCCTGCATATCTCAGCCCTACACTGCCCATATATAACGTGGAAAAAAGAAACATCATATTTACTCTTTTCAACCTGTACACGAGCCTCCACACAATACAGACCAGCGCAGAGGAATCTCATATAGTGCAAAAGAAAAAGAATGTCTAAAATGCAAACTAGGGAACTCTGCAGTGCTTGGTATGTTTAGCCCTTTCTGAAATGACCCATTTTCATAATCATTTAAAAGATGCTCTATACCTTCTAAGCAAACAAACTACTTGCATGAAATGAAGGGGAAAAATGTGGCCACCGATTTGTTTGAGTGCAGAAAATCCACTAGGTGACATCTCCGAGATGCATCGCCAGGCGTAAACGATAATGCTCATTTTTTTAAATTACTATGAAAATTTAGGAAGACTTCTCGATGTAAGAAGTAGAAGGCAACAGAAGACGAGTCTTACAATCCTCATTTGTGCGACTCGTTTCATAATGTTCGGACGCGGATTATGAAGTGCTATCTGTACTGGTGGGTAGCTAGCTAACTATTCTTCAGCAGTTTTCTTTATTAGACGCCTTTTAAGCAATTCACAATAGAAACAAGTCCATTGGCAAAGTCCCGTTTCAGTTTTAGACACATTCAATAAAAGAGATTTTATATTAAACAACATTCATAAAAAATTATAATAATTAAAAATCTCTTACGTGACGTTACGACTCAGATTACAACTCTTCCCTAGCATAATATAAAAGGTAGAAAATGGTGGAGTTTAAAATTAAACATAAATTAAAATAAGTGAGATAAAACTACAGTTAAGGACTAAATTATAATATTAACCACTGAACAGTAACGAAATTCAAGAAAAGAGCAATTATCTTAATTCACCGCTACAGAAAAGTATTGCAGGCAGATTTGGAACCTCCAATACTTACATTTCATCAAATATAGAGCAGCCTCAGAAATCACTATGTTTTGCATTTTGTGAGAAGCTTCATACCAACTTGAATTTAACCTCAAATTTCCTTTTTTCCGTATTTTAAAATTGAGTAAATTAAATTTCAATTTCTAATTAACAGAACTGGAAATCAAAAGTGAAAGTTCCTCTGTTCAGAAAAATAATGCCAAAAAAATTTTCTACGGTAATATTTAATTTTTAGTTCATCTCATTGAATTTCGAATTATTTTAGTTATAATTAAATTAAATTTAATTTAATTTCTTAGACGGGTTTGTAATTCTTAAAGAGTACGGCCATTTCTTTTCTTTTTTTCTTTTTCCGTTGTAATTGAATAAAAGTACTTTTAAATTCATAATAAATTTCTCGTTTAATTATCAGAATATCAAATTCGATTGAAAAAAAGGTCAGGATTACCCAGATATTTCACTCCCTTCAGCATTATTACTTAAGGTGTTGTAGTAAGAATATAATTTCTTCTCTGCTTCTAGGGAAAAAAAGGGTTAAAAAATGTGGAAATATATTTCTTCCTTTTCAATGTTCTTTTCTATATCCAAATACATCAAGGCCTGCTTGCTTTGCAAGCATAAAATACGTATCTCTGGAGGCAGCCACTAACAAAATACCAAGACAAAAGTTCTCTACAAACAAAGATCATTTAATAAGACCTGGATTTCGAGAGGTTGTTAGAACAATCGAGAAAGGGTGCAGGACGCTTAGCCTGAGGCACTTAACTCCTTTAGATGGCTTATCTTCAAACTGCGTAACCTCTGCTCCAGCTCTCCAAGGACTCCAGAGAAATCAGGATACTGTCGACTACAAACGTAAGTGAGAAACAGCCACAGGGTCGGTCCTTTTCCAAAGTACAAGCAAAACAATCAAAACACGAGTGACAAATGATTTGTATTGTCAGGGTCCAGTTTATTAGATGAAGCACAAACGGTGACATTCGCAATGTCGATAACAGAAGCGTTTCATAAAATACTGCCGCTCCTATCCCGGGAAAAAAAAAGTGAAGTGTGGGGTACATTTATTAAAACTGATTGCAGTTTACAATGCCTAGGCTTGAGAAAAGAGGACTAGAGATAGGAGAATCGCTAAAAGTATGGTGGATGATTTTTAATTCCATTGTGAATTTAACTTCATCTGGTAATACTAATTAATCCAAAAACCCTAACAAATATGAAGCGAAATATCGCTGTGTCTTAAGTAACAACAAAGTTGAGGGAAGATTAAAAATATGCTTTTAATTCAACATTTAAAATACAGAGGTCTCTCTTCTGCTACAATATAAACCACAGCTCTCTCACGTAGTGAAGCAACTAAATAGAACACTCAAATTTAAATCAAACTTTGAACAGTAGTCAAGGGCTATACCGCTGAATATCACTAGACGCTGCCTCCAATTGTCTCAAAGTGTCGGGCGATAGAACGTAAAGCCGAATAATTACAGGCAGGAAACTAACAACCGTACCGCGCAAGCGATACCGGAAACATGCTGTGTCTTAAAATTCAAGAAACTCCGTTTAAATACTGGTTATTCATTCGCATTCTGGTGAGAAGTAAGGAAACGAGAAGTTATAGTAAAGGCTGAAATTATAAATAACTGGCTAATTAACATAAAATTCCTTACCATGTTCAAATCAAAATTTGTACAGTTTTTTTTAATAATAAAGTAATAAAATGTATAATTTTTCATGAGAATTCTAAGGGCGTAAAGTACACTTATTAAAATTAAATATTTAAACTGAATTTTAAATATTTGCAGATCTGACCAGTTTCGTTGTGGTTCGTACTACATGGCAACTACTTTAATTCTACGAAAAAAAGCTAACATTTAAGGAAATTAACTGCCATGTTGTTATAGTTGCTTGTACAAGCAATACAAGACTTTACAAGTAATACACTGGAAGTTAGACCCGCTTGAACCAGAGCGAAGATTGACTACATGGGAAAAAAAAGTTTGCGTGTTTTTTTCCCCGTGTGTACGTGAATATCAAATCGTTTCTCTTAGAAAATCTTCCATGAATGCATCTCTCCTCTCCCACATATAGCCTTTGTATGCTTTGCCATAATCAACTAAACAAATAACAAACAAACGTCACCATTAATTCATTATCTTCTTCGGTGCCCGACTTTTTTAAATAAAAATATTTGAATTTCTTTTATTTATTTTTGGATTTTTCCCTTTAAAATTCAAGTCTCTCCAAACAATTTTCTGCAGAAATATATATTCTCCAACGTCATACAGTTGATCATAAATAAATTAAATGTGTTGTTCTCATGTCTCATAATAGTGCTCTTGCCTTGAAAATATTTTCAATAAAAAGTTTTTAATTCAATTTTCATTCAATTTTGTTCCTTGTTTACTGAAATTAAGAGATATATTTCTTATGTTTAAAAAATTTTGCTACAATCGAAATGACCTGATGAACAATGTATACTTTTTTTCCTGGAAATAAAAATAACACAAAATTGCCTGCTTCAAAAATACAAGATTTTTATGTATAAAAGAAGTTTCTATTCTACATCAGTGCATGAAAGAGACATGAATATTCTTAATGTTCATAAAAGTTCTGAACTTAAGAAATATTGATGAAAGTTTTAATAACACATTTTTAATACACTGAAATGAAAAAATCAAAAAATCCGTGCAATCTCGAGTTTTAACCACATGATAAAATTAAGTTTCTTACTTTAAAATTTAAATTTGGGAAGAATTGGTCTATTATCAGAGAACCAAGTCAGGTTTCAACACCCATCTCATTTATGTGTTCAAACTGGGCCTCCAGTTTGAGTATTTTATTTAAAACTGTACTGAAACTGTGTTGATAATTTATTGTATTACATAATAAACTGAACAGAAACGAATTACCTATAACATTCAATTTATTGTTCTCATTTTCATTTTAACTAGACAACCAGAAAGGTGTTTGCACTGTTGTATCCACTTGATTTCCAGAAGCGAGTATTAAAACATTTAAACCTTAAAAAGGCATCTAGGAAAGAAACGAAGAAAGCCTTGGATTTGGAGTCTTTTCATTCTGACACCTTCGATCACCAAACATTCACAGTTCTCAAACAGGTCGCAAACAAATGCTATGGAGAATGGAAAATAATTTTTTAGCTCTACTTTTCTGATGCCTTTCATTCACAGCACCCGGATTAGTGTCTATCATGAGGGGGCATGGTCCATAAGCATTAAATCGACTGGTCCGCGTTAGGAGTTCTTTAGACGGACAATATGCCCGTAGGCCTTTCTGGCTCATCTTTGTGAGGAGTCTCTTTTTATCGAGGGGGAAACGAGAATTTTTTTATTTTTTTCTTTCAGCAGATGAAAGGCAGAACGCATGCAAAAGGAAGATACGGCTTGCCTCTCTTTGGCCCCGATTCTAAATCGAGGAAGGCACGCATAGTTTCTTTTTTATTACACGAAGCTTCCTTCTAAGATTAGACGTTTAAAGTCTGTTTTGGGAATTTTTAAAGTCTATCCGAAATGTAACAATAATGTAAAGAACTTATTCAAGATCTTCCCAATAAAATTTTGTAGGGCTCAAGTTTCGTGGCTACGCTTAACTAAAATTACATAACTTACAGCTAAGAGGATTATAATAAAGCAAAGGTAAGTAACCTAAACGTAACATATATTTATTAAGGAAATTTAACAAGCAGAACCCAACTTCAGCTAGGAAAATAAAGTTTTTTTAAATAAATCAAAACAAAATATTAGGTTGTTGGCCAACTACATAACTAAAATTAAGGAGAATAAGGAATATTTAACCCTTTTTGAAACAAGCACGTAGAAATGAACGTGTAATGTTTTAATTTTCAATTAATTAACCGATTGTTTCTCAAAAACGCCCATCCTTTCTTTTTTCATTTTCAGAATCACAACATTCAATTCAGAATTGTAGAAACTAAGTTAGTGTAAAAGAAAGAAATACTGAACTAAGGTATAGCAAATATAAACCTGACTTACTAAGCATCTAGTATATACTCTGGTAGCTTGCTCAAACGTTGCTGTATGCAGTTAACCTTAGAAGGAGAAGTCTAGCTTAAGACATGCTGACTTTCTCATTAAGTGCGATTTAACCCGACAGGTTTACATTTGGTAAGAGTTCAGCGGTTGCCTGACGACATAGAATAGAACCTTATTTGAAATAAAATGAAATTGAAGTAAAAAAATTGGACGGTATTGAGGTGATGTAATTAGTAGTTGCGATACTTTGCGTTACCTTTCAAGTAATAATTTCCGGTCTTTATTGTTGCTCGAGTGCTTTTAAAAACAAGTTTTAAAAAAAAGATATAATTTGCTTCAATTCCAAACTTTTATTTGACGCTTTTCGTTTTATTGATCAATGCACTTAAAGCGCCATCTCCTTATCTATTACCATTTATGAATTTCTTTGTACAAGATGCGTGTTTACAGAATGCTAGTATTTTTATTTTTAATCTTGTAATATTCCTCGCTTGTATTCTATTAACTACGTGTTGAGGAACCTAGTGAACAGCTAAACGAATAATCGCTTAAGTCCAAGAACAGAAACGTAAACTTAAGAAGGGTTAATTACTTTTTATTGGCTCAAAATAAAGATTTACAGTTGGTCCCTTTCTCAGGGCGTACAGCAAAGCCTCCACTTGGGCTTAAAATGTAAGAAATAAGAACTAACTAATGACTAATTAAAATATTTAGCCGAAGCTAACACAACTCTAAGCTAGTTGGCCCGTAATATTAAATTACCCAGCGAAGCTATTAAAAGGCTTAATACGGCCGAGCGTAGTAACAGTTAGAGAGACGTAGCCAAAAGGCAAACGCGCGCTATTCAGGAATTCTAACTCTCTATCTCGAAGTCAATGGAACTTTGACTTAAATACTACTCTACTTCTCATTTACATTTAACGCGATTCTAGAAATTCATTCTGGAAAGGAATTGTAAGCTGGAGCTGGAAGAGATAGGAAAGTGGTATAAACTTAAAATAACTGTTAGAAAATTAAAATATACCTTACAATCTTATAAAGATAATTACATAACTTATAGAATACATAAAATTACTTAAGCGCATTTGTTAAGGACAGAAATCAGCTTTCCGCTTTAAATGCATTTCAGCTCAAATAAACTGAACAAATCAATACTATTTGAACACATAATGCCTGTCTTTATACGTCGAAAATTTTAGACTGGATTTTGTTTGAGAATTTTTGTAACGAAATTTAGACCTAAATCTTGTGCTGGTGGTAAAGTTGCCTGCCTTAAAGAGAAGTCTGTCACGAAATATTTTTGTACTTGGTAGTGTACAATCAACATTGTCATTACTCTTTTAAAGATAGCCGCCTCTGAAACTAGCCAGTATTTCTGAAAACATAAATAAGCACTGGAACTGAACATCGAATTGAAAGATGATCAGCTTTACAGAAGGCCATAAGCATTTGGAACCATGGATGGTCGTTCTTAAAAAAAACGTAAAATCTATTACAGCGTATTTACAGCGTAAAATCTATTACAGCGTACAATGTATTTCAGCAATTTGTTATCTTCAAAATTTGCTTAGCGATATTCCATTTCAGTGAGGTGAGCTTTATGGCTAATCCAGCGTTTGTTATCGTTTTTCACATTTTTCTTTAATGTATGAATCGATCTTAGATTATTAGCACGAATAGAATTATGCATTCAAAAATATTTTCGTATGCGCTTAAGTAAAAATTATATACATTAGTTCACATATAACCTCTTAAAATGCTCAACAAATCATAAACGAAAATTTATATTATTCGGGGATTAAAAGCATTCTTACAAGAACTTCCAAGTCATATCTTTTAGCTTCTGGTATATTTACTATTAATTTTTGACGTGTATGAATTTTAGAAAATTTTGTTTAGTTTAATCAATTTAAATTCATTTAAAACTTATGATGATATGTAAAAGATTTCATGCTTAAAATAATAATGCCTCAACAATAGCTATCAAGTTAAAAAGTTGTTTACTTTTTATTTTTTCTCCTTCATGTTGTCTAATTTTATTATAAATTTTGTACTCTTAACTTTATGTTCCTATATCTGTACATATATGTATCTTTCTAAATGACGTTCCATTAAGCTACCACGGCAATTGCACCTACATGAGCAGCCAAGAGTTGCCATTTTACGAAGCCATTATAGTTACTGAGAAGTTTATAAAATATTTACACCAAATAAACATTTTTCAAAAATTAAAAAATTGATTAGTATAGCATTATACAAAGACATGCTAAGAATATGAAAGCATCATAAATATAATGGAAGGGTGTCGGTCATAAAAAATAAATGTGTATGAAATTGTACGAAAAAAACGCTTTGTCTAAATAAAATAAAAATTCAGCAATAAATAAACTTAAAATCGAATAAAAGGTATATATAATAAAATTTCGTGATTATGAAAATGAAAGGAAGGAAAACATTTTTCATGCAGCTGGTTTTAAATGGAGGAAAAATATTTGTGCGTGCAGTTAGTTGGCTTTCTCTCCCCCCCCTTTTTAACTAGTTGAACGACACCATTCAGCTAATGTTCATTTATCACAAAACATTTCCTGTCTCAATAATCTCCTTAGCATACAGTCTGGCACGGTGTCGGTAGCAGTAATGTCTCGATTCAACCCTTTTTTCAGTTCAGTTCTGATAATTTCATTTCTAATACAGCACTAACGTGAAATAGCCGTTGATCATTATTCCTAGTTCAATCTTACTTTCACTGATACCCACATCCTAATACATATAAAACGTAAAAGAGAGGGTGTTTAGAACTCTTTACTTTCCATGCTTGACACGATTTATATTAGGATTAGAACTATATTAGGATTAGAACTATATTAGGATTAGATATATTAGATTTATATTAGGATCTTTGGATTAGAACTTTCCTAACCATAAAACATTTTTATTAGTAGGATTCCCCCCTTATTCACTTCTTGCTTTGCGTTAGACTGATGACGAAACGAAATCTTTTAAAAAGGTTTAAGAAAAATAATGAAGTATTTAGAAAAATGGAGTCAAAAAAGCCGTACTTGATGATAATAGGTCTTTCAGATTGAAGCATATTTATAAAACCGGACAAAAGAAATTGGTTTGCCAATCTACAGCTGTAATGAAAATATTCTTACAAGCTCAGACGATGAAGTAATTATCAAAAAATTCATCTGCATGCAGAAAAATGATGCACAATTAAGTGAAACGAAACATAAAATCAGTTGTTCAAAAAAGTGCTAGGAAGACCTGAGAGTCATTTTAGCACGTCCACTATATAAAAATCTGATCTGCACACCACATAACTTCTTTATACGGAATATTAAATTATACCCATTTTTCTTGCATTTCGTTTAAGCTTATTGAACTGAATTAAACCTACTTCGTCGATAGCGCATAAACACAATAGAATAAATGCACTTTTTAAAATTCACTATATTAGTTTACCATAAACGTCACCCTGGAGCTAGCTTCACTTAACAGCGTTACATCTCATTCATTTTATAACTCAGAATGCACAAAAATTGTATCACCTGAAGAATTATCTAATTGTTGCCACATGTTCTATTCAAATACAATAATAAATCTAAAACGAGGTATAAAAGAAATTAAACAAACAAACAAACAAAAAGAAACACAGACGAATTCAGTATTTCTCATTCAATTAATTCAGTTCTCACTTCGCGACAAGGCAAAAATACATAAAAACTCAAAATATTTATATTAAAAATTACGAAGTTAATCTTAAACACTTATTTCCTCGAATAAATTCCGGAATAGGTTAAGCATGATTTAATTCGCAATAATAAAAGAAGGCGTTGTCTTTGTTGTTGCGAAGCTTATTTTCTCTAGATTGGCAACAAATCCACTATTCTGCTAAATTTCAAATGTAAACAAATGTGACTGCTATCGTAAAAATAATTAGGCTTAGCCGTACTTAAACAACTTTTAAATTGTTGATAATTGTACAAATATTGCATGTAGATTTACTAAAGGCACAAAAGCCTTAACCGAAAGATAAGAACAACATAATTCAATCCTTTTTAAAGCAAAAAATGCGCAATTTACAAACATATAAGAATAAAGGAACTGAGATCACTGAGCCGAGTAGCAGAGTGGATATATATACATATATTTATATATACTTTTGATGCGGCCTATTGCAACCAAAATGGAAGGTGCACATATACATGTTATAGCAATCTTATATATAAAATCTCAACTTTCTGAGGTTACTGGTTTTTCAGTTAATGCGAAATACATACATACATACGTACGTATCTGCGCAGAGACGCCACGAGAAATTCCCTTCAGAATCCATTTTAAATCAGTTTTATAATTTTTTGGGGGAAAAAGAGTCCTTCATTCTGTCCTTACGTACAGATGTCACGCAAAAACATTAGCGGTCAAAATGGGTATTTTCATTGAAATATGATACCTGAAATTTTTCGCGATTACAATACTTCCTTTTTTACTTCGTACAAGGAAGTAAAATCTTTTGCTCGAGGTTTATATAAAGGTTTAGATTTTGTTTCTAATGTACTGAAGTTTGAATCTCCACTACAATGAAATTTAACAAAAGAAGAAAATAGCTAATCTTCATTAACAGAAATCATTATTGAAAAAGCTGTAATGGATTTCATTTATTGCTAGACAAAGGCATTACTTTTAAGCACTGATTAATTTAATATATTAAAGTGGCAGTGAAACTGATATTTTACTTAATATTTTAAATTATTGTCCCAAACATCTTCCTAAAACGCTGAACAAAATGAAATGTTTTTAATGATGTTGAACAAACTGATGCTGAACTGAATTTGTAAATTATGCTAATGTAAATAAATGTTAGAATAACGTTTATTTAATCTTTTATACTAATTTAGGAGTATCCTCAAATCCTAAGGAGCAACTCATTGCTTTTGGTATTAATTATAATGTAATTTCGATTACCAAGCATAAGGTTGAAAGATACTATCTCGTATACTTCAAAATTGGAGTAAAAGAGAAAAATGTAGTCATTTCGGGCTAAACAATACCTGTCAAAAAATATTCCTCTTTATATGGTACTATATCACTTTGAGCTTTTTTACTTCCTTGTACGAAGTAAAGGAAGTATTGTAATCACGAAAATTTGCGGTTACCATATTTCAACGAAAATATCCCTTTTGACCATTATCAATGCAATTTAACGATGTTTTTGCATGACATCTGTACGTAAGGACAGAATAAAAGACTCTTTTTACCCAAACGAATTATAAAACTAATTTAAAATGGATTCAGAAGAGTTTTTTTCATGGCATCTGTACGTACGTACGTATGTATTTATCTCGCATAACTCAAAAACGAGCCTCAGAAAGCAGAAATTTTGTATATAGGACTGCTATAACATGCAGTTGTGCACGTGCTATTTTGGTTGCAATCGGCCGCACCAAAAGTATATAAATAAATATATAAATGTTACTCGGCTCAGTGAGCTCAGATTTGTTTTAGTCTTATACGTTGGTAAATTGTCCATTTTTCGCTTTAAAAGTGATTGAATTATGTTAGTTAAGGTTCGGTTAAGGTTTTTATGCCTTTAATCTGCATGCAATAGTTGTAGAATTATCAACAATTTAAAAGTTGTTTAAGTAAGACTAAGCCTAATTTGTTTTACCATAGCAGCCATATTTTTTTACATTTGAAACTTAAAAGAATAGTGGATTAAGTCTTTCTGAACTTTCAATGTATTTTTGCCGAGTAGGACCAATAGGAAACTTTTAGTTTTGTGCACCGAAAAATCTGTCTTCTTGCCTACTGGCCGAACTGCTTGTTCTTGCGTAGAAACTATGGTTTTAACTATGCGTAATTTTCATTTTAAATCATTTTAACTGTATTTGGTGTTTTATGTTTTTCTCTATTTTTCAATTTTTAATGAAGCTATCTTGAGTTTTTATGCATTTTTGCCTTTCCGCGAAGTGAGAACTGAATTAATTGAATGAGAAATATATCTCTAATGAAATTCGAGAAAAAGAGTTTAAATGGAATGCAGGAAAAAATGCGTGTAATTTTATATTCCGTACAAGGAAGTCCATCAGATTTTTTACTTGTACGAAATAAAGTAAGCGCTGAAATAGCGAAAAATTTCTGGTATCACATTTCAAGGGAAATACGCATTTTCAACCATTCCTGAATCCATATGGACGATTATTCTGCGTCACATCTGTACGTACGGACAGAAGAAAGGACCTTTTTATAAAATGGATTTAAAGACGGATTCAAAATGAATTTTTTCGTGACGTCTGTAAGTACATACGAAAGTTTGTATGTATTTTTCATTATTAAAAAGGCTGTTAGCCGTAGAACGTTGAAACTTTGCGTATGAAATTGCTGTACCATCTAGTTGTGCATCTCCCTTTTCTACTGCAAAGGGCAGTACCAAACGTATATATACATATTCTCACCCCCTTGCCCTGCCTTTATTTTCGCAATCGTTGGTCGTAGACATGTACTTCAATTACAGAACTGTTGGAAAGGACGGAAATATTCATGTTTCGGGAATGTTACATTTAAAAAAATTTTTTTGACAAATAATGAATTCTAACTCTAAATGTAATCTCCCTTTTCCTATATTTATATTTGGGAAAATTTTATAGACGCTATGAAAAATTAAAATTAGAAGTTTGACTCCCTTACGACAAAAATTAAGCTTTATTTATTCGTAATTACAAAATTTGCTAGTTTTAATGTCCTGTTCAACTGGCTTGAGGGACCAGTTAATTTAATTAGAATAAGCAGAAGATATATGTTTAAATAAAATGCAGTAAAATACTGTGTATAATTTAAAAGGCCATGCAAGGAAGTCATGTGGTCTCAACATCAGATTTATTTTGCATAACTCTATGAACTTAGTATCGTGTAAAACAAGTTTTATTGCAGAGATTCCTCTTATCATTTATTAATTATAATAATGATACACAATATAGAAATACATTTACGGTACATTACATTACAAATACATTTTACAGTATACAGACATATCATTTGTTATTTGTACTTGTCACAGAACATCTAAGTAGTAATATTATTAAGAAGCCCAACATTACTTCTAATACGCCACATTTACTGCAAGTTATGTACCGTTATGTCTTGAAAAACAATCACAAATTTCAATACTTGTAGAATGATAGCAATAGCATTTTTTCAGGTTACACAACTGATTAAATGAGAGTATTCTGGTATTCAAGTTAGCTGATACTGGAATAGGAACTAGCTGCTAAGGTTGTAAGGATTTTAAGTTTTACTAACGTTTATTTTATTTTAAAACTTTGCTATCCTCTCTCATTTTAAATTTCCGTGAAGAATAAGCGCGAGTAGAATTGCTTATCCAAACGAGGTTGCAAACTGTATATGTATTTAAAATATGACTCTTAGCAAAAAGAAAGAGAGACTTCTCGCTACCTTACCACGCGTGTGATTTCAGTCAGTTCATGTCTGCCTTTAAGGCCAGAACTTAGTTTTCGCTGATATTTGAAGACGTATTGTAGTTTTTTCTTTCCGCTCCCTACATACGTAGTGTTAAAAGGCCAATCTTCTCGTTACTACTCTCTGTAAAGCATCTAAGTTTAGTTTTTATTTAGTAAGTTATTTCTTATTTTCTACGTTTTAGACCATAAAAGCTGGTCTCTGTACGCTTCCAAAGGCAACTAGAAGGAAAAGAAGTCCTGAGAGGGTCATTAATTACAGACTGTTGAATTAATGCAAGTTTAGTCGAAGAAATCGTTTTCTAATATATTTCTTCATCTTTTTAATTTTAAATGAATATATTTGAAAAAGCAGAAAGTAAAAGGAGGTTTAGAGTAAGAAGAAATTAAATCAGTTCGTGTACTTGTTGATTCTATACATCTGATTTAAAAACTTTCATTTTTTTTAAAGTTAGTTGTATTTAAAAAATAATACACACATACACACTGAAAAAATGCATCAATTCGAATTTTTCTGAAAATGGCCTTATAGCGAACTTAATACCGATTTCTAGTTTGCAGATATCCTCCAAACATGATAATTTAATTTATTAAAAAGTTGAAATTATTTAAGGTAGTTTATAGCTTCAAAATTATAACAAAATAATATTTATGGTTAACATTTTTGACAGACATTTACAAACTGTCTTCTCGTAGCACATCATGGAAGGGCATAAAGTAAAGTTAAAAGTTTCTACAAGAACTAGTAAGTATATATACATATATACGCCCTCTTACCCGGCTTAAGAATCCTTAACCAGCCTTTATTTTTGCAATCGTCAGTTACATACTTCCAATACATATATATATCCAACACTTAACGGCTTCAAATTCTTACCTGGCCTTTATTTCCGCAACCATTGATCATGGTTATGCACTTTCAATTACAAAAGTGTTTTAAATGTCGAAAATATTCATGTTCAAATTTGAAAAAATAATTATTTTTCGACAAATGACGAACTTTAATGCGGTCTCGCGATTCCTATACTTATATATGGAAAACTTTTCCTCTCCTTATTTAAAAATAAAATTACAAGAGTTTTGACAAAATTAAGCGGGATATTTAATTTCAAAATGCTGCAGTTTTTGACGTCATTTTCAACTTGCCTAGAGGGATTGTTTTATTAAGTTAGAATGATTCGAAGAAATAAATTCAAATGAAATGAAGCAAGAAATGTGTATAATTTAATAGGTCAGATTGGGCTTAGTTTAAAATAAAATTACAAGGGCTTTATATATTGCTGATAGGCAAGTGCATGGTTTCCCTTGTTTTCACTTCTGCTATTATTTACTAAGAAAATTCTCTGAGGCTCAGCTGGAATTAAACTTGTCAAATCTGAGTTGAGAATGGACCTTTGACCACAAAATGAAACGAGAAAGCAACTATCAGAAAATAAAGCTAGAAACATTATTCAGAAAAAGGAAAGTCGACAAGGCAGAGGGAAAATTTAGGAAAATAAGGATGAACAGAGAATTTAACAATAACTGATTAACACAGTTCAAAATTAAAACTTATACTGTTACACAAAGTATAATAGTACAGTTAATAATTTTTAATTAATCACGATTGATTATTATGAAGAACCATAACTTTGAAAGAATGCCGTATTGTTGAAACCATTGTTTAGTTTGAAATGGTGGACATTGCTTTTCGCGAAATTATGTCTCGCAGCAAGAAAACAAAACGTCTTATGTCTTGTTCTAAAAAATAAAAAAAAAAAAAAAAAAAAAAAAAAAATTGAAAGCTTTCAGATTTCGTTTTTTTTAACGTTTTCTGCCTCACCTTAATTTATTAAATATCATGTTTTCGCACTTAAACCATAAAACTCAATTCAACAATAATAGCGCAAAATAATTTTAAAATGAGCATAGCTTTAGCATTTCCGATATACAGTTTCGCGCGCTGGAAATAAAAATGCGCCCATATTCAGAAGAGGATTACGTTATTCATAATTTGATGGCTCTAGGTACCGTTGTTTTATCAGAATGCGAGAAACATAACATATATTTATGCAGATTCTTCATTATTTAATTTTTTTAAATATAACCCAAGGCCATAATATTTGGTGGCAACAGTTTGAAATGTGATACGGACATTTACAGTGATTCAACGGGAAATGCCAAAACGAAATTAATAGCCCTTCTGAGCCAACGCTCCTTGGGCTAAAAAACCACTTTTAAGCGGTTTGAATGATTATGTGTGTTTGCAAAACTAAGAAACAGCCCATTTGACAAAGCGTACACTTTGCTTAGATATTTTGCAAATCCAACGATTTCAACCCTCTCTCGGTCATAACATTTCGAGACTCTTTAACGACCGCTGTAAAAGATTTTATTATTTGCACGTGACTCTTTCCAGCAGACGGACCCGGAGATGAGCTCAAGTATCCGCCTATGAAAGATGAAGACCTTTTCGTTGTCCAATTCGACGCCCTCGGTTGTTTAAATGAAACATTGTGATGCAAATAGAGTCAGGCTCCTTTGTTCCGTTTGAACCACGTGGGCGACCATCGCAATTCGCCCTGACTGATGAATCATCACAACCTAAAACAGTGACCGCTGAATTTGTACAGAGGGTTCAGTGAAGCTGCGTTTAGTGCCGATGACGAAAACGTAAAAACGAAGAACCAGAAAGAGGGGCGAAATCTGGTCACTGCATTAGTAGTTATCCTTCATGATAGAATATAAAAAATCTGATGTGGAAACTACGACTTCCTTGTATAGCCTCTTAAACTATGCACATTTTTTTGCTGCACTCCACTTAAAACTTATTTCCTCGAATTATTCTACTTATTTAACCGATCTCTCAAGACTAGTTGAAAAATGGCGCAAAAAATCATAAATTTTGAAATTAAACATCCCGTTAAATTTTTGTAGTACAGGAGTCAGACTTCTTATAATTTTATTTTCTCCTAACGAGTACAAAACTTTCCTTAATGTTTCTAGTATATTCCTGTATCAGAGGACCGCAGAAAATAAATTTTTGTTTAAAATTTGATATTGTCCAAACATGAATATTTTCATCACTTAAAACATTTCTGTAATTGGAAGTATGTCACTACCACCAATGATTGAAAAAATAAAAATTGGTTAACGACCTTTAGGCCGAGTAAAGAAGTGGGTATTTGCATACGTTTATATATTTCAACGCTCTACAGCTAATCATTTTTGAATTATGTGAGATATATACATACTTACGTATTTATAGACGTTACGGAAAAGTACCTTTTGAATCCATTTTAAATTCCTTCTGCAACCTGTTTTTAAAAAGATAGTCCCTTACTCTATCCGTATATAGAGACGTCACGCAAAAAAATATTCAAAATGTATTTGGGAGAAGTCAAAATGGATACTTCCGTTGAAATATGATACCTGAAATTTTTCGCGAATACAATACTTCCATTACTTAATACAAAGAAGTAAAAATTAATTTGCGGAACTGAAAATACTTTTAAAACACCAGAAGTGGGCCATGTTCAAAATCAGTACGTTAGTATTTTCTTGGAAAAAACTGAAAGAAATTAATCTTTACGTCTCATAAAGCATCTAACTTTTTTATTTTAAAATTTAGAATAAGAATACAGTAGTAGTGTGAAAGTGCCGGTTCACCGACAGGAGGCGGTGCGCGGTGCAAGCCCGGAAGCAGGTGAGGCGGTGCAAGTTGGGAGGCGGATTGAGGCGGTGCAAGGCCAGAGGCGCAGTTTGATTTAGTTGATAAGGTGTCGTCACACTTTGATAAGAGATTATCTTTTGTTGATTTTCCAGAGGTAATTTCTAATTTTAGGATTTTTTTTCCTTTGTATTTTTCTTCGTCTTTACTAGGCATATAAGGGTTATTTCCCATGTTCTCTAAACGCCTGGAATTTAATGACTGGCAGGTAGATGTAAATTTTTAATTTTTGCGCTTTATTTCAAGAATTATAATGTCCTATGCACTCTTAGTTTTAACGTATGCCTTACAATTTTTTATTTCATCAGAGCATATTCATTTTCCTTTATCTTAATTACATTACTCATTTTACACAGGACGTTCTTCATATCTTTTAACCAAATACTCGTAATTTTATTTCACTTATTAAATTTTAGGAGTGTAATTATTCAGATATACATTTTAATTTATCATATGATTTTAATTTTAGATCCAATTTTAACTTTTTTCCTTCTTTCTAACCTTCGTAATGTTTAATGTACTCCAATTTATAATTTATTTGCTATATTTTACGAGCGTAATTATTGAAATATATGTTTCTATTTATTAAATCATTTAATTTTATATATAATTTCAATCTTTTTTTCATACTTTCTAACATTTGCGATCTTCAACATATTATATATTTTAACTTATTTCTGATATTTTCTGATCGTTTACATGACCTTCACTTAATTTAGATGTAAA
>KK121915.1:459959-506864 GCA_000611955.2 Stegodyphus mimosarum | reverse complement strand
CTGATTTCTCTTTTAGTAAGTGTTGCTTACATTACTCATGTCCTTATGTATTGGGGATCTTACCGTGTTAAATGTGTTGATTTGGAAAGCTTTTGTACAAAGTTATATTGAAAAAATCGTCTCGTCCTTAATTTTTGCACACCAGTGTATAGAGCCCGCGCGATAGCAGATATTGCTTGTGTAGCTTCGCATTAATTTACAAATTGAAATTCCGCTAAATATCGTCATTCGCCAATGAGGCTGCAAGACCACGGCAAGTTTCTGATTTTTGAAAAAAAAATCTGATGTAAACACCACGTGACTTTCTTGTACGGAATATTAAATTATTTTGCATTTCGTTTAAACTTATTGAATTGAATTAAATCTGCTTCATTGATAGCGCATAAACCACAATAGAATAAATGCACTCTTTAAAATTCACTATATTTGTTTACCACGGCGACACTCTGGCGCTAGCTTCACTTAACAAAGTTACTTCTCATTCATTTTATAACTCATCAAGAATGCAAAAAACTGTGTATGATCTGGAGAATTACTTAATCGTTGCTATTCAAATACTATAATAAATCTAAAACAATCTGTAAAAGAAATGAAACAAAACAAAAACAAGAAAAAGAAAGAAACAGGTTTTGGGAGACGATTCAGTATTTCACATTCAGTTAGTTCAGTTCTCACTTCGCGACAAGGCAAAAATACATAAAAACTGAAAATATATCTATTAAAACTAAAACACTGATTTCCTCGAATAGTAAATCTTAAATACTTATTTCCTCGAATAAATTCCGGAGTGGATTAAGTATGATTTAATTCGCAATAATAAAAGAAGGCGTTATCTTTGTTGTTGGGAAGCTTAGTTTCTCTAGATTCGCAACAAATCCAATATTCTCGTAGGTTTCAAATGTAAACAAATATGTCCGCCATGAGAAAAATGATTAGGCTTAGCCGCACTTTAACAACTTTTAAATTGTTGATAATTTAACAAATCTTGCATGCAGATTTACTAAAGGCATAAAAACCTTAACGGGAAAACAAGAACAACGTAATTCAATCATTTTTGAAGCAAAAAATGCACGATTTACCAACATATAAGAATAAAAAACTGAGCCGAGTAACAGAATGGATACCATATAGTTTCAGTGCGACCGTTTGCAACCAAAATAGGAGATGCACATCTACGTGGTATAGTAGTCCTATATACAAAATTTCAACATTCTGAGGCTACTCGTTTTTGAGTTATGCGAGATATATACATACATACGTACGTACGTACGCACAGACGCCAAGTAAAAATTGCTTCAGTATCCATTTTAAATGAGTTTTACAATTTTTTTAAAGAGTCCTTTATTCTGTTCTTACGTACGAATGTCACTTAAAGACATCATTAAATTGCGTTCGATAGCGGTCAAAATAGATATTTTCTTTGAAATATGATGCCCGAAATTTTTCGCGATTACAATACTTCTTTTTTACTTCATACAAGGAAGTAAAAAGAAGCAGCGAAATACTTAAATTCTGCTAGAAAAATTTTATTTTTGATTTTAATTTTATATTTCTGCAATCTAGAATTAAAATTTACTTATTTTAAATATTATGGAAATGTTCGTAATTCCCCTAAAGGTTAGGGCCAGGTGCTCTATTTACTTCTTCTTAAAGAAGACTTCTGATATATCTGCTACTTCGAACTTACATTTGATGTTTCATCTATTTAAATTTTTTTCCCTTTGCATTACTGTATATTTTTGGGCATAAAATATTCTATTTAGTTTTCGCATGTGACTTGCGAGGACGTTATTTTCAGTTTTTTCCATCTGTCGCCACCAGAATGAAGTTGAGTTTAAATACCGAGAGAATTTGTGGCTTTATCAAACAAATTTTGCAAGGCGCCAGCAAGCAGTTTATTCCTGGTGAATGTTTCTTGAATCTGTTGGACCATATAGATAGAAGCCACATCAGCTAATAGCTGGGCTGATTCCTCATTAAAATTATTTCTTCCTTAGATTTTAAGTATTTGCATTTTTGGCGGATAGCTTTTGTTAAACTTTAGACAAGCCATAGCTTTTAAGAGACCTTTAAGTTAAATTTTATCATTCGTCTGTGTTCTTAAGTCGCTCAGATTTTTAGTTAAGTGCGAAGACTTCAGTTCACCTTAATTAAAAAAACCGCTAAATTAGTTTAGGTTAATATTTAATTTGGTTTGAGCTTACAACCCGAACCTTTAATGCTCTTCCAGAAAAGGAAATACTTTTAAAATGATTTGATGGAATCAGAACAAAAGCTTACTAACCTGTGTTATCAACAAGCATAGAGTTGTTTTCATTTTACGTGCAGAAGAGTTATTGCATCATCCTTTCTAAGAAATGCAACACCCAAAAGCAAATCGTTGTGACTCTCGCATACAAATCAGCACACGACAGCGTCATGTTTGATTATCCAAACAATTTCATTATCAGACCAGTCCAGCAACTGATAGTAAGAGTGTAAGGTCAGACTGCTCGACCTGGAGACAAAAAATGTTAAGAATATAGTACAGTTTTTAAATTGGCTTTAGATTAGTAGCTGTTTGTCTGTAAGAGCTTTTACAAACATGAAAAGAAGCTTCATTCTCCATCATCTATATATATAAAGAAGAAAGTCTCTATGTATGTTTGTCCGCTAATAACACAGTCACTACTATAGCTATCGTCACCAAACTTTCTGCAATTCTTTTCTGGGTCCTGGAAACATCGACGTCCACTTTTTTCCAAAACAATTAGCTAAAATCAGAGATATTAATTTCGCCCTCATTTTTCCGAGTGCCAATAGTCTCGCAAGCTGGAGATGGAAATCTGCTTTATTTCGAAAGTTGTTGCCACTGTTCGCTTTCAAATCGTACAAATTGCTAAAAAAAGATTTGTAACTTTTACGATGAAAATAAAAATAGCATTGCCAAATATTAAATACATTATTTCTGATTCCGAAAATTCGTAGGAAGACATTTTGATTGACGACGTTAATCAGCCGAGATAATAATTAAAAATTCCGAAAACATTAATTTTCGTACTCATTTTTCCCAGTGGCAACAGTCTCAAGCGTTGGAGATAAAAATGCTTTATTTCGAAAAGTGTTGCTACTGCTCGCATTCAAATCGTCGAGTTTATTGATCAAAAATTTGCAAATTTTAGAAAATCTATACATATAAAGAAAGAAGAATGCCTGTTTGTGTGTTTGTCCGCGTTATTGATTTCTGATAAATGTTTTGCCACATTTGATCAACTAAATTTGTATATAGGTCAAACATTGGATGGAACTTAAGCTTTTGCGACCATTTGATTAGAAAGACGAAAATTATTAAAAACTGCGTGAACTGTGAGACTGATTTAAAACTGATGAAATGAGAGAAGATTAGTTTATTTTTCTATCCAAATTTTTTATGTGGGTTCCATACGCATCAAACGAAAATGTATGACTATGAATAGTATTTTTCGCATCGTTATTAGAGAAGGATTACAGTGCTATCTTTATCTCTGTTGTTTAATTACTCTCAATCTAACTTAACTGGCATCGGGTATTTCGACTAGTATCAAATGAAAAGAAATGAAATTATAATGTACCTTTAACACGTCAGAAAGAACTTGCAGGAATCAATGAAGATGATATCTTTTCTACCACAACAAAACGAAATGATTCAGAAGGAATAAAATTACTTAATCCTTTTAATATGTAGGTTGAAAAATCTCTTTTTCAGCTGAGTCGTCTGCCTGATGAGCCACTATGATGACAGAACTTTCGTGAACAGTTTTCTATCCGTCATTTATGGAAAAGATTAATAAAAAAAATCTGAAAGGTTTCAGATTTTAAATTCCGTCCAAAGGGGCGTTTTTTAAACATTTTGTATGTTACTTTTATTTATTGAATATCATGTTCTTCGCATTTAAACCATAAAATTCAGTTAAAGAACAATATCGCATACTTTTAAATTTTAAACTGAGCATATCTTTAGAATTTCCTACACACAGTCTCACGCGCTGCAGATAAAAATGTTTTTTTATGTACAACGTTGCCATTGCCCGCTTTGAAATCCTTGAGTTTGTTAATCAAAAATTCGTTAAAATTTTACAAAATATGAAATCGTTAATAAAACAAATTCCAAATTTCAAATTTGGGCTTCCAAATGCCTATATTCGCGGCAGGATGACGGCATTAAAATTCGATGGCTTTAGGTACCGTCGTTCTATCATAATGCGAGAAACATACATACATTTATGTGCATTCTTCATTATTTGATTTCTTTAAATATAATACAGGGCTGAAATATTTTGTGGCAACAGCTTGAAAAGTGATACAGACTTTTAATGTTTCCGACGCAAAATCGCAAAACGAAAGCAATAGTCCTTCAGGGACAAAGCCGCTTTGAACTAATAAGATATAATGCATTCAACATTTTCAAATAAAATGATTAATGTATCGAGATAAGCGTATCCAAAATAAATAAATTGCAAATTAACTGCTAGAATTAATGATTTAATAAAATTGACTTCAATATTCAATAAGGACACAAACTATTTGCCTTGACAGCTAATAGCAATTAGTTCTGCAACTGATAGCATTTAGTATTTTTGACGTTTTAGACCATAACTTGAGCTGTACATGTATAGATTTCCGTTGATATGCAATTAGTATCGTAAATCAGATCATAGGAATGCTCACGTTGTAAAGTGATATACCCAATACATTTTGCTTAATACGTCCCCTAATATAATGTCTTATAATATTAAACTTCACTAATTAACTACATATAATCTGGATATTAAAATTGTAATTTGCATTCTTATAATGTTAAATTCATTGCTTCTTCAAATTATATCATTTTTATAAGATTCTAGTATCTCTAAATGAGTTTAAACTTCCATGCAGTCAGTTGCAAACGGAAAAGGTTAGATATTTTGTTTGAAGATAAAATACATTCAATAGTTTCTCTGAAAATGATTAACGTATTGAGATACATATAATATTCCCAAACAAACAAGGAACAGTGCTTAAGAAAATGTAAATTCAAGTCATCAGAACCTGTAGTATATGAGATCAAAGTTAAGATTACTCCTTCCAACATTCTTTCGTTGTGTAACGGTAGCACACTTGGTGCGTATTCGAGATATTCAGGTTCGAGGCCGAGCGAGGGCATTGCTCATTTTTCATTCTTCCTGCTTCAGAAAACCTAATGACTCTAGAGTTGCGCTGAAATAAAAGGCGGTGGACAAAACCTGGTCACCACTGGAATTTGGCAATTGGATCCCCTAATCCCCAATCGCCCTTTAAAAGAGGGAACATTTATTTTCTCCCTCCTTTCAGCATGCCTTCGTGGTGTAACGGTAGCACACTCGGCGCGTATTCGAGAGGTCCAGGTTCGAGTCCCGGCGACGGCATTGCATATTTTTCCCATCTTCAACGTCAAAATAACCTAACGATTCTAAAAGATACGAATTACCAATTTATTCCATTTATTATCTCAAAGTTTCAAAGTCGTACAAAAATAGTTAAATTTCGAATTGTTTGTAGCAGCTCATAAGGAATCACCTCAAATTTTCCACTCAATCATAAAACCATACAATGATTTCGAAGAACCAGGCAGATAAAACCACTCATACATTACACGCATATGAAATAAATTCTTGCAGAAAGAAACTTCATTTGTAGTCTTTCCATAATTATGTCAATTAATATGAGAAGAAATAGTTAGTTTTTCATTGCTTAAATCCACCTTATTATTACAAATATATCAAGGCGAGAGTACATACATTACACTTACTAAGTTACCTCTAAAATTTCTCAATGGAAGGAATTTCTGTGGTGTGATGAAGGTAATGTACCCAATTTTACTTCGTAAAATTTAAAGGTAGATCCTACTTGTACTCGTGGTTTGATAAAAAAAATACTTGATTCATACTGACGGCATTGTAGTCGATCATCAATTAAGAGACATTTTCAATCAGTACTGAAAACAAAGCGGAGCATTATACCTAGAATATTAGCAGTTATAATAGTTAAGTATCTTTGCCGCCGAGTTTCTTCGAACCCGTCGTTTTTCTAAGCAATCATCTTATCTCACTGCAGCATTAAACCAATAAAGTATACTCGGGAAAAAAAGTTCTATACCTCCCGTTATACTTGGCCGAATGAAAAAATTCATTCATTCGTTTTCCCTGTCTCGAGAGCACGACTTAGGATGCATATTAGATTTATCTATAGCACTGATCTGACGTAGGTATTTTGACACAAAATCGGATATTTTTTAAATAACATACCACCTTTTCTCTTTTTTTTCGATTCTACGACTCAAATTATGCCTAGATTTCAAATTTTGTAATTTTTGGTGAGAAACGTACGGAAAGATTTAAAAATTTATCTTGGTGTATTTTTTAGTGTGCGCCAAGAATAATTTACTTGGCGAAATTCTTAATTCACAGCAACCTATTTTCCTTTCCTTTATTTCATTGTACATGGGCGAAGAGAAGCTCAACGTTCATACTTTCAAATAACTTTAAGAAAGTGCGCAAACCACATTTGGCATCATTATCGCTTATAACCAAAATGCCAAACTTTAAAACGCGCCAAATTATGAATTCACGTATATCTTTGGAAATTTTGAATAATATGCTTAGAAATATATTTGAATATTCTTAGATATACATCTACTTTAAGATGATGGTAAAATTTTTATAGGTTATAATTCAAAAGGTTTTCGAAAAATTTATAAAAATTATTAAAAAATAAATCATAAAAAATGGACGAATTTTATTTGGAATGAATCTAAATTTCGAAATATGAAAGGAAGAATCAAATATATTTAATAAAAAAGAGACATTAATAAATATACATCAACTTCAATTAACACTGATGAGTTAAAATTTTGAAAGCTAAGTTTTTAAAACCTCCTCGTGTTAATTTTACAAAACTCGTCAGTTTGACATAATTTGAGTCGTAGAATCGAAATATGGCAAAAAAAAAACTGAAACACATTTCAGAAAAAGTCCGATTTTTTGCCAAAATACCAATGTTAGAACAATTGCTGATATAAATCTAAGTCACGCTTTCGAGACATCAAAAACGCAAGTTGAATTTCGTCAATCGGCCCAGTAGAAAGGGACATACAGAACTGGCCCATCTTTTTTTTTTTTTTTTTTTGCGCAGTGGACCAACAGTAATTCTTCCAGATATCAACATACAGTCATCATTTACTAGGTTTTTCTAATTTCTGTTAAAAGTCATGTAGTGGCTGTCTGTTGACATCATCTTAACATCTTTGATTGGCAATTGCTGACAATATTTAAAGCCAACCATTACCTTTAAGGATCAATGATATCTCTCACATTTCTATGTTTAGAATAAGAAATGTGTTAATAAAAGAATATTTTGAAAGTGTAAGCTTATTCCGAAGGTAATCAGTTACGTTAAGAACTTCAGAACATGAATTCGAGTTCTAAAAGTTTAGTTTTCTACAAAATTTAGATGCTAATATGCTAATTCTGTAGGAAAGCTTTGTACCTTTATAGGAAATCTGATACGGGCTCCTTTTTCATCGGTGAACCAATTATTTTTTAAATTAAATGTTTTTATTAAGGAACAAAGATGCGCTAGAAATCAATTATTCAATCGTACTGAAAATCGGTGTGTGCAAATTGTACGAGCTGCCACAGAGCAGTGAGACCATTTATTTGTATAAAGAAACTACGAAAATTGAACAAATCCACTTGTACTGTTGCCAGCTTTCTATCTAGAATGAGCTCTCGGATAAGCAGAAAACGAAATCTGCCTTCTTGCCCGCTGGCCAATTGCTTGTTTTTGTGTAGAAACGCTAATTCTGATTGTAAAAAAATGTTTTTTTTTAATTGCTTTAACTGTATTTGGTGCTTTATATTTTTCTATATTTTTGAAGTTTTAATAATGATATTTTGAGGTTTTATGTATTTTTGCCTTGCCATGAAGTGAGAATTGAATTAATTGAATCATAAATATATCTCTAATGAAATTCGAGGAAATAAGTTTAAAGAAAATGCAGCAAAAAGTGCGTATCATTTAATATTAAGTACAAGGAAGTTATGTGCCACATCTGATTTTTACTTCCTTGTATGAAGTAAAGGAAGTATTGTAATCTCGAAAAATTCCGGGTACCATATTTCAACAAAAACATCCATTTTGACCGCTATCGAATACAATTTAACTATGTTTTTACGTGACATGTGTGCGTAAAGACAGAAGACAGAATGAAGGACGCTATTTTCCCAAAAGAATTATAAAACTGATTTAAAATGGATTCATAAGAGCTTTTTCATGTTGTCTGTACGTACGTACGTACGTACGTATGTATGTATGTATCTCGCATAACTCAAAAATGAGTAGCCTCAGAACGTTGAAATTTTATATATGGGACTGCTATAGCATGCAGATGTGTACCTCCCTTGTTTTCTGAATCCGCCGCACCAAAAGTATATATATGCCTACTCTGTTACTCGGCTTAGTGAGCTCAGTTTTTTTTATCCTTATATGTTGGTAAACTGCGCATTTTTTGCTTTAAAGATGATTGAATTATGCTGTTCGAATCTTCCGGTTAAGGATTTTATGCCTTTGGTTAATCTGCATTAAACAGTTGTAAAATTACCAACAATTTAAAAGTTGTTTAAGTGCGGCCAAGCCTAAATATTTTTATCATAGCAGCCATATTTGTTTACATTTGAAACTTAGCAGAATAGTGGATTTGTTGCCAATCTAGAGAAACTAAGCTTGGCAACAACAAAGCTACTAACTCCTTCTTTGATTATCATCTTTTTTTATTTCATCTTTTACATGCGTCTTTATCCGTCAGAAGAAATGGAAATGACCTTCCCAACAAGAGTATTCACATCATAGGAAAAGCCGTGAAAAACTCATGCTGCGTGTGGCCGACATCAACTTGTTAAAAAAAGACTTACAAATGCAGTAAATAAGAATAGATATAAAAATGTCGACGAAGTTTGGTAGGCCCATGTGGATGATAGTAAAATACCAGTATTGTATGGCTTTTTTAGAAAACGATTTTCATCATGATCACCCCGGAAGAGATTCAGCTGTCCTTGCTTTGCACTTTATATACCATCATCGATGCATATTATAAATGCTTCAATTTTCTTAATGTTTGCGGTTTTTAATTATTACATATTCCGAACTTCAAATAAATTGAGCTGTGTTCTCGAGATACATCGATTCTTTTTATTTATATGGGTTCTCTTTATTTATTCTATTTATTGTATTTTACTTCAATCAACTTTTTACTTCAATCGTTTCTGTCAAATGCGTAACCAGATCATCGAAATTCAAGGAAGTTAGTCTCTGATTGTCGAATACGTTTCTTCTCTAAGGAAAACGCAGCTTTAATTTTAATGTTATAAAGCCCAAAAGGTTAATTTTTATTTTATTCCGAAGTGTAAGGGAGTGTCAATACACAGAAGCTTTATCAAATCTTTTAGGTTTATCATCAGTTGAAATGCAGACGTCATTTTAATAACTACGAGTACTTTTGTTTTGTTTCCAAAAGTGAGTTATTGTCATAAATACAAGGCTAGGAAAATGCTCTAATTATGCAGTTTAATGGAGTATGTTTTGAACAATTATTTTCGTTATACTTTTCCTCTGAAATGCTTTTCTACACAATAAATGAACTTTCTATACATAGTAATCGATCTCTTATATGAGGCTTTCTGTATAATCAACATCAATCTAAAGATGAATTTTGCTTTAATAATATATCTAACTTTCATCACAAAGTTCTTCATCATTCAACAAAAAAAGAGAAATATAAAAACACATTAGTATTTCTTATTAATATGGATATTATTCAGCAAGATGAAAACTCTACGCATGTGATTTGCGTATTATATCTTTTTTCAACTTATTCTAATTACCTCTTTCACTATCCAGTGTTTTTCAAATGGTTCGCTTCACGTGCAGAATGACGCATTTTAAATATGTACACTGCGAAAAAAAAAGGGGGACTGTACAACTTAATTTATCTTGAAAAGATTTAGACGTTTAATTTTAAAGAATGATTTTTTAATGCTTATATTTTCCAGATTATGCATTGTACATGTACGATGAACGTTTTTCAAGAAGCAAACACAAGTCCAACTGTAAAGGGAAAATTTCCCATCATTCCTGTGCCGCCGGTCATGTGATCTCATCGGCGACAGACAAAATAAACAGTAAACAAAATTTCATTCCATCAGAAGGGAAAGCGAAAATGTTTCAACAGGGACAGCTCTATATCTCCCGTTCTACTGCGCGATTGACGAAATTCATATTGCGTTTTTCATGTCTCGAAAGCGTGACTTAGGATATATATTATATTTATGTATAGCATTGTTCTAATATAGGTATTTTGACCAAAATCAGACTTTTTCTAAAATGACTTGCCAATTGTTTCCCATACTTCGATTCTATGACTCAAATTATGCCTAAATATTAAATTTTGTAAAATTTGGGGCAAAATTTAAGGACAAATTCAGAAATTTATCTTGGCGCATTTTTTTTTTCAATATGCGCCAAGAATAATTTACTTGGCGAAATTCTTAATTCACAGCAAACTATTTTCCTTTCTTTTTTTTTCCACAGTACACGAGCGGGAAAAAAAGTCACCTTTCCTACTTTCAAATAATTTTAACAAAGTGCTTAAACCACAATTGGCGTTATTATTGCTTAACTTCAAAATGCGCCAAAATGTAAATTCACTCATATCTTAAGAATTTTTTAATAAAAACTCTAATTTTTTGTCGGATGCTTAGAAATACATCTACTTTAAGATGATGGTAAAAATTTTATAGACTTTTAATTCAAAATGTTTTTGAAAAATGTGTAAGCATTATTTAAAAATAAATCATAAAAAGTGGACGAATTTTATTTGGAATGAACCTAAATTTCAAAATATAAGAATTATAAAAGTTTAATAAAAAAGAGATATTAATAAATATATACCAAGTTCAATTAACATAAAGGAGTTAAAATTTAGAGAGCTAGTTTTTTACAAACTGTTCGTGCGATTTTACAAACTTGGCAGTTTGACGTAATTTGAGTCGTAGAAGCCAAATATGGAAAACATTTGGCATGCCATTTCAGAAAAAGTCTGACGTTGTGTCAAAATATTTATGTTATAAAAATGCTATGTGTAAATGTAAGAGATATCCTAAGCCGCGCTTTCGAGACATGAAAAATGCAAGCTGAATTTCGTCAATCGGCCCAGCATGACAGGAGATAAACAACTGTCCCCCTTTTTTTCTGCAATGTACTTATTTCCTCTATCAATAGATATAATAGCCAAACAAAATTCACTGTAATAAACGATATTCAGACGTAGAGCTGACTGCAAACATCCACGATACAGACAGCCGCTTAGGGCGCCATTATTTATTTGGTTTTGAGATATTAATATGTTTAATTCATAACTGGCCCCAACTGCACTAATCTCCTTGGGCGCCGAAACTCCTGGAGCTGATTCAAACACGGCATCTGTGTTATATACTTCATGTACTTGAATATTTTACTCACTATTCAGAACAAAGATCTCATATGATGGAATTGCGCAACCTTTACTGAAAATGCTGCGTAATCCCTGATGGAAGATGTTATGCTAAACATAATGCGTAGTATACCTATATTTTGTGGCTGCCATTAAAAAAGTTGCGTAATCCGTCGTAGGTGAGAGACTCATTAATTTTCTTTGATTCATTTTGACAAAATGGCTAATTTTCATGCAACGATTTGACGGCATTTAAATTAATGTAACAGAAGCGGTAAATAAAACTTTCCAAAGGATCAGAAAATGGTAGTGGAAAGACGTATCTTTTTTTATCATTATTTTCTTCAAGGCAATTTGAAAAAATTCGCTGAAATCCTTCAAGATGACCTCCTTCAAAGCGTTCTGAAGAAACTGGAAAAAAAAGAAACAATTTTTTTTACTTTATTTACTAAACTTGTATTTTAGTTAGGAAACCACTCGGAAAGCCGAATGATGAGTCACAAAACTTAACAGTCAGTTTTACAGTTTTATTTTCAGCTCTAACAATTTGTGAAATCGGACGCCGTCGAATCAGTTATCATGTATCATACAGATTGTTTCAGAAAGACTGACAGTTAAAACATCTCATAAATGATTTGTTCACGGACTTTATAATAGTTCCACTTTAAAAAGAATCAAATCAGGTAAAATTTCAGAATATGGCAGTTTGATCTTAAGACGCCGTTTAGAAAAATGTACAAAGAAGTGCAAAAATGATTTTGGGTGGAAATGGACAAACTTTCCCCGTTCTTGCAAATTAAACTATATAAACCACTTTTCATGTTGAAAGAAGTGGCGGAAAACATTGATTGCAGGAATTATGGATTGAAAGAAATTCAGGGCGATCTTTCCATGGACACGTCGCACAAAAAAAAAAAAAAAAAAAAAAAAAAAAAAAAAAAGATGGGAGGACAATTCTATTTCTCCCGTTCTATTGGGCCAACTGACGAAAATTAGTCTGAATTTTTCATGTTTTTCGAAAACGGGACTTAGGAATATACATATACTTTTATATGTAACACTGTTCTAACATAACCTTTTCGACACAAAATCGGAACTTCTTTGAAATAACATACCCTTTTTTATATTTTGTTTCTACGAAATGTATTTATGCCTAAATTTTAAATTTTGTAAAATTTGGTGAAAAACTTACCGAGAAATTTAAAAATTTATCTTGGCGCACTTTTCTCAATTTTCCCCACGAATAATTGCCTTAGTGAAATTGTTAATTTATGGTAACCTGTTTTTATTTCCCTTTCATTGTACTCGAGCGGAAAGAAAGGTACCTGTTTATTTTATTTTCAAATCATTCTAACAAAGTGCGTAAATAACTTTTGGCGTTATTGTTGCGTATACATACGCCAAATTTTAAAATTCGCTATTATATAAATTCATGTATATCTTGGGAAATTTTGAATAAATAACTCTAATTTTTTTCAGGTGTGCCTAGGAACATATCTGCTTTAAGGTAATGGTTAAAAGTTTTAGAGGCTATAATTCAAAACGTTTTTCGTTTTCGCTTTTTAACGGAAAAATTTATGAAAATTACTAAAAATTACATATTATAAAAATAAATCAGAAAATATTTATTTTAATTGAACCTAAATTTCGAAATATGAAATAAGGAATCAAGAAATGAGATATTAATAAATATATAGCAAATTTAATCAACATTGAGGAGCTAAAATTTTGAAAGTTAAGTTTTTTAAAAGTGCTTTTGCGATTTTTACAAAACTTGGAACTTTATCATAATTTATGTCTAAGAATGAAAATATGGAAGGAAAATCGGTTTGTTATTTAAGAATATGTCTGATTGTGTGTCAAAATACCTATGTTAGAACAATGCTATATATAACTAGTATACTATATCCTAAGTCGATCTTTCGAATCATGAATAACGTAAGTGAAATTTCGTCAGTCGGTCCAGTAGACGGGATATAGAACTGTCCCTTCCTCCCCTTTTTTGTGCAGAATGTATCTTTGTCGTATAGAGGTCAGCACATCGAACTAGTAGTGGAAAGTTTCTATTTCGAGTCCCGGCTAAAGTAACGGTTGATATTTTATAATTCCTGCTTGCAAATATTTTGATGATTCTATTCCCGCTCTTGAACCAAATATCTGGTCAATGATAATCCGTCACCTTCATGTTTTGGGTCTGTCCTCTTTGCCTAACCCTCATTTAAGAAGGAAAGATGCGAATTATTCAACGCATTTCTCCCGTAGTTCCTAGTGATGCAGAGTGATCACGATATCCAACTAGAAAGTGATAAGTCTGAGACTCGATTCCTGTCGAAGGCATTATTAATTTTTCAAGATTCTAAGACAAAATTGCTGGGGAATGTTCTATCAGATTTCTCGAATTTTAACATTTATACAAACAGAAATTAGAGACTTACCCATGTTTATTTGATATTTATATGACATAAAAGATATCTTTTTGAAATTTATGTTACAAAACATGCTCAATTGTTTTTATGTTATTTATATGTATCACATCCTCACGTGTATAAGCTGAGCTCGTATATCAGCAGCACCCTAAATTTTTACCTCTAATTTAAAAATTAAATTCTCCAAGAAAACTCGCGGGTAACTTGTCTCCCATCTACAGTGCTCTTTTTTTTTCGTTTTGGAGGGTCTTTTTTTTTGTTGTTTTAGAGGTGTATTTAATTATGACAAAGCACAGGAGGGCTATCTGCCTAACGGGAGGAATGCCTTTGCGGAGGACTTTGTAAGGGAAACTGGCTCATGTGCACGCTACGTATTTGGGAAAACCACGAAAACGCCCAAGCAACAAGCATGTTCGCCAGTATTCGAACTCGGACCGAACTACCAGGGTTGAGCGACTTCACCGCTCGGCTGCTAGTGGGCTCTGCAGCTAAAATGAAAACATAAGAGATATTACACTGAGATAACATTTTTATTATCGGTCAAAAAGAGCATATTTAGTAGATATTTAACACTTCTTATTCACTATGACTATCGGCATCACTACATTAATTGTCCTACAGCCTGGAAACACAACTAAACTTGTATAATCCTATATAAGGGTCAGCCAACAACAATGTATATCCTTACTCCTTAAACACGCGCTAGTATTTCGCACGCACTTCTGTGATGCACATGTTTGAGTGTAACTATTTCTAATCATTCTTCCTGCATAAACCATACCATTGATTTTCATCAGCATTTTTGTAAAAAATAATTCGGCTTGTGCACGAGAGATTATGGTAGTCTTCAAGTATTTTAGTTAATAATTTTACTTATTATTAAATTTAATTTTTATCATTAAATTAAAATTAATTGATGATATTAAATTTAAATTTTACCATGGATTTTTCCCGTACTGTACCGTTTTGTTACTCTTTACGCTAAGAAAGAATTTAATATACATGCTATCTTGCAAGTGGTGCCATTGCATGCGCAGAGCAACTTAGAAAATTGAAGCCATTGCAATTTAGAAAATTTTTGAGAACATAAAGAATCTAGGATTGCCCACGCCACAATTTTCATTTTATTAAAAAAATTAAACGTTTCAGATTTTATCTGTCGGCCAAAACGATTTGTTAAGATTTCTCACGCTCTGGCAGAACTCGCAGTCTACCAGTCTGCTGTTACACAAACTCCTGCTAATCCCCTTTTTTCTGTCTTTTTAGACTTATAATTAAGCTAAAATATTAATATCGCTTATTTAATACTAATATCGTTTACTTCGGACTTACGCCACAATACAGCTCAGGAGAAAAACTACGAACATTTTTAAAGCAGCATCGTAGCGCATGTTTATAATTCCAGACGCAGTGTTCAGAGTTAGAATTACATTTTTCTATTTTTTTTAGTCTTTTCTCGACTGATGATGTTAATGTTGAGTTATAGACAGTCTCGCTCGCTGGAGATAAAAATATGTTATTCCGTACAGTGCTGCCACTGCTCGCTTTGAAATTATTGAGTTTATTAATGAAACTTCTTTGAAGTTTTAATTATACGTTATAATTCAAAACGAAATTAATACCCCTATGGGCTAACGCTAAAAAATAGGGCTGTCACCTGTTTTTAGATCATACATATGGTTCGATATGAATTGAGTTTGAGGCGACTGGTATAAAGCATCAAAATATTTAAGAAATGCTTAAAACAAAGTATGGTATAGCTAAGTAATTTTTGGCCCAAAGGGGCAATTTGCCCAGAAGGACTATTAATTTCGTTTTGACGTTTTGCGTTGATTCACTACAAGCGTTGTTTCATTTTTCGAATTGTTGCCACGAAATATTATCGCCCTGTGTTATATTTAAAGAAATTAAATAATGAAGAATCTGCATGAATGCATGTATGTTTCTCGCCTTGTGATAAAAGAAAGGTATCTAGAGCTATCGAATTTTGAATAACGTATGTTTCCACCCGAATATGGGCATCTGGAAGCCCAAATTTGAATTTGGAATTTGTTTTATTATCAAGTTCATATTTTATAAAACTTTAACGAATTTTTAATTAATAAACTCAAGGATTTCAAAGCGAGAAACGGCAACGTTGCACAGAAAAAAACATTTTTATCTCCATCGCGTGAGACCGTGTATCGGAATTTCTAAATATATGCTCATTTTGAAATTCTTTTGCGATATTGCTGTTGAACCGAATTTTCTGGTTTAACTGCGAAGAACAGTATATTTAATAAATAAAAGTAGCACACAAAATGTTAAAAAAACTCCCCTTTGGACGTAATTTAAAATCTGAAAACTTTCAGAATTTTTTATAGTTGTTACATATTTTTTATCATCATTTTGGCTATGAAAAGTATTTTCTTACTGATATTCTTTTCATGGGATATATAAAATTTCCATTTATTATAATTATTACTTTCTACCAAAAGGTTTTAATTAACCAAAATTCTCATAATCTGAACGTCTACTCGATTTGTTGCCTTTCTTATAATGGAATCATGCGTGTATTTTCAATCGTTTTAAGAGGTCTTACCATACAATCGTTTTAAAACACCCTGTATACTTTAAAAATGTAAATAATTAAAAATATAAACGCCTAAAATATCACTTCAAATCTGAATATGACATAGCAATATAAAAAAGACAAACTCGGACATAATACAAAAGGCGAACATCTGTCATAACGGAAAGTGTGGGTAGATTAGTGACTTGATTACATGCTACCAAGTTGTATCTGTCAACTACATATTGACTTATTCCTCTCTTCTCCAAATGAGTTACGTGAAACCAGAATGATCATGGTACGACTTGGGTATTAATCATAACCTTGACTTCCTTTCATCAAACATTCCGCGAGTGTGGAATTTCTTACTGGAGGCGCCTTCAGGAGCTTACGCTCTCAAGAAAGAAGCACAATAAAAAAGGAAAACAATGGTGTCATAGGTGAATATCTTCTTTGAACGTTAAAATAACGTAAAATAAACAGTTGTTTGCGAAATTGCATTACAGCCATCAATTACTTTTTCTGATAGCCTGATTGTTTGTTTTCAAGTTTCTTTAGCGAAAGAATTAATTAATTTAAAAAAAAATCAAAACAAAAAAATCTTAAAAAGGAGATTTTGAAGAGTTTAAGAGCAGATTTAATGAATTTTCTCCTTTCTGCTGTAATACCAAAAGGCTCTACAGGTGGCGCACGAACTAAAATGTAGTGGGCACTAATCCCTCACCCTTAGGATTTGTCTATTCGGTCTTCTCCTCCTCAGCCTCGCTTTAAGTGGGGCAGGACGTAGCAAAAATGTTCCTTCCCTACAGCTTGCCTTCATTGTGTGCTTGGAATCACGTCGGCCAACTTCGGAAAGTTTTGAGTTCGAATCCTGACGACAGTGTAAGGTTTATTCTAATTTTATAACAGTTGTTTTAAATTTATGCATCTTCCCTATCCCTTCTAGCTTCAGCTTACTATTTCAGACCAGAATGTAGTTTCAGAAACGCGGTTAATGCAAATGAGTAAGAGTAGTTTTTAAGTCGATGTTTCACGGACTTCGTTAGAGAGCCCGAGTTCCTGGCTACCGGAGGTTTGCCTTTGGCTACGTCTCTCTCTAAGCTATTGCTACGCTCGGCCGTACTTTAAGCCCTTGATTGGCTTCGCTGACTTAATTGAGATTTAGGAGCCAACTACTTAGAATCTTGATAGCTTCGGCTATATCTTTCAGTTAGCTTTAGTTAAGCTTAGCTAAGTTTAATTTCACACTAATTTGACTTCAGGCCCAAGTGGAGGCTTTACTGTACGCTCCCAGTTAGGAGCTGATTGTGCCATATTTATTTTGAGAAATGAAGGGTAGCTAACCCTTCTTGAGTCTTACGTCCCTGTTCAAACATTTAAGCGATTATTCCCTTACCAGTGTTAGGGGTTCCAAAGATTGAACTGTGCGATAAGAAGGTGAAACCCCACAACAGTATAGCTGAGTTTGTCACGTTTTCTTCTCAAAAAATTTCAAACAATTCTACAGAGGCGTTGGCCAATGAACCTGAAAACCTAGGCTAAAAAATATATAAATTTCAAGAAAGCATATGCTCTTTCAGGTGGTTCTCTTAAATGGTTTCGAATTCTATCAACAGGAGAAATGCTCATTAACATGCTAAGTAAACTTAGAATTTTCAACCATATTGAATTCTGATTTCTAGCGTTGAAAATTAGATAAAAATAGAAGATATACTGAAGGCATAAATAGGAGATATATTGGGGTTCAAAAAGGAAACATTGTGGGTGCTCATCTCGCTTGTGTACGTGTTGTCAAGAGAGCAGGTCTTTTTTGAAATACGGAGGACCACAGTACTTAGGTTCATATTCATATGCCCAGAAAAGTGAAAAACCTTACTCCAGTCGAGTAATTTTTTACTAAAAAAGATATTATCTGATTAAGTAAGCATCGACTAAGTAAATTATAGCAGAACTCAACAATTTCCTGAACTTACGTTAAGTCTACAAAACTTGTCTGCCAAGATCTTGGCATGGTTGATATTCATGGTCATGTAGCTATAGCAAAACCATTGAAAACTAGCGTCTATGCTAAATCTTAGTTTCAGAAGTCGCAAAAGAGTAAAACACGCGTAGTACGAAAGTGCAACGTGTGCGATGAATCCACCATCGCCATCTTTCGTATTTGAAGGAAAGATCATGTGAGGAAAGCTCTCTTAGAAGCACATAATCTGGAGTTTCTTGCTCCAAGAGTGAAACACGGAGAAAGGATTGTCCTCAGTATCACGGATGTCTAGGATCACTGATTGTTCTTCATGGCCACGTATACGTAGTTGTTCAAACGTTAACCGAAGGATGTTCCGTCCAACAGAATGGCTATACGCTAACTCGCACCGCAAAGTGGAATGATTCAGATAAATGTGCTTCAGGTATTTCAGGTTCCCGGGCAAGTGCCCTATTCTATGTAGAACTGGGTTCATAATTAGACCTTACCTTTTCTATGGCTAACATGCTGAGTAAATGTAACAGAGAAAAGGGCAGGTCTAATTTCTATTGACAACAGCCTAGAAATGATACAAACAATTTGCTCTGCAAGAAGTAACGCTCTGATGTAGTGAGCGTGTTACGTTAATGTACTGCTAGATGTAGAAATTAGTACATGTCGTCAAAAGCTTGGAAACTGACTACACATAAAAAGGCGTGAGACAAAAATAAATGCAGGCTGCAGAGAGACTGGGGAAACGCTATTCAGAAAAACGAAACGAATTTTGGAAGACACAGCCTAAATAAATCGAAGGAAAGGCAAAATGCGTAAGGAAAGAAAATAATCTAAAGAATAAGGAATGAGACATGAAAAGGTTGGATTAACAATCACTTAAATTTAAGGAACAAAGTGTTCTGGGATTTCTTGTAGTTAGTGATAGCTCTTGAGCTAGTATTGGTCATGGAAGTTTAATTATTTCTATTTTCGAATTTAATATTATTTGAGTTGAGGCTGGGTGTCTACGACTTGCGTCCTTGTGAGTAGTTGATGCCAGATTTAATTCAATTATTAGTAGTTGGTTTATTTTTAGTGAATTTAGACAGCCACGATATGATGCCAAGTGATCTGAAAGGCAGTTACTGCACATAGGACGTTTTATCTTTCTTTCGTGGAGGAGGTTATCTATTATTTTATGGGGTAATGAACAATGCACACAGCATGGTTAGTAAAAACAGTTCTCAAAAACGCTTTTCCACTTCTATAAATTATATCCCTGAGGGATAGAATTTTCAGTAGTGTTATTTTCGACTGATATGGAGAACAACACAAAGTTTTTGATGTCATAAATTTTCCGCATTTTCTTTTGCGTTAGTTGTATGATTTTAAAACAAATTTTTAACACGTTTAGATTTTTATTAGGTTAGTAGTTTACTCGACATATTAAACCTCAAAGATGCCCTACTTCAAAATCTAAGCTAATGACTAAATTTGATTTATTCTAATATCAAAGCAAATTGTTTCTGGATAGTCATCTACTAAATTTCTAATTCCACTTTTACTATCTCTTTCATTAAATTTACAAAATTTTCTAATCCCCTTCATTTTTGCTAACCCTTCTGTTACCTTTACTAACTTTCCCTAACAAGTTCACTTCCTCAACGTTCGTTTTAGTACAGAAAGAGTGAGAAAATCTACATTATACCACTTCTTGAAATTCTTATCTAGAAACCCTACACTCCCAAAACTGAAAAAAATGCAAACTATAACTATCTAAATCTGCATTGTCTGAGAACTAGTGAAAAGAGTCATTGACTAGACCGATTAGAAACCTTGCGTGTAAACTTTCTATTCAAGGACATTTTAGAGAATTCTCACAAATTCATAAACACGTAAATTTGAAGCACCATTTCCCAAGGTGATTTTGGAAATCATTTGCTAAGGAAGTTTTTAAAAAGACACAGACGCACGACACCCTAGCAAAAACAGAAATAAAAGCTAGCAAGAAAAAAATTACCTAGCAAAAAGTTAGTTAGTTTTGTACCTAGCAAAAGCAGAAATAAAAAAGCTCACAAGAAAAACATTTCATCTTCTTATGCAGGAAATATTATATGCAAGTATTACATACAATGCCTAATATTATGGTTATATATCATAAACATGCATGATTCGATCCAAATCGTTTTAATTTACACCGAAATTCTCGGAAAAGCATACTTTCATACTGTTGTTTCTTTGAATACTTTTGTGACTTGGTTCTTCGCCATTTTTCCACTTGAGATAATGAATTTAAGAGATTTTATAACTCTTACACCACATCTCTTGTTTTCAGTAATATTTCGTGTCATTATAAAGCAGGAACGAAACCTCAAATTCGTCATTCCTGGTGAAAGAACTCTTAATGCTTCATACCGTACGAAACTGTTTTATATGATTCATAACAAGCTTTCAACAAATGATCCGTTTTGAGTTTCCTATTTTAATTTTATGATGTTATTTCTGAGGCAAAACTTACTTTTACTCCTCATTTATTTACTTGCTCACAGAAACTGAAAACTTCTTTAAGCGAGTTGAATAGTCCGAGAACAAAAACAGTCGTATATAAATCGTTGAAGGGAAAAACACGGCTTTTTCGCTAAATGTGCACTTCTGTGTAATACAATATTTACCGTCTGAGGCCATTAAAGGTTAAAAGCGCAAACTAACCTCATTTATTCTTTAGTGCAAAAGCTAGAGGTTCGACAATGTGAAGAAGTTGATTGCATCCCTAGATAAAGTAATTTAATTATCCTTAAAGCAAAGAACTTGAGACCTTGAGAAGCAGAGACCTGACTCAGGAAATTTTCTGATATTATTAAACGCAGTTTTCTACAAATTTATTTGAATAAGATAAAGCGCACGAGGACTTTACAGGGTGTATCAGTACAGCGATCACAAACTTTCAGGAGAGACAAAGTATACCTAGACGATGGAAAATCACATAGTTATGCATGGTCGGAAGCGCTTTCCTGGCGCGGTAGTGACGACACAAAAAGCAAAAAACGAAGGACGCAAACAGTGGGACAAAACATGTTTTATTAAGTTTACTACAGCAGAAACGCACAAATAAGAACAAAAACAAACAACGATCCTCATTAAAGAAAGTGTTCGAAGTTAAGACCCCGGATCGTGATGCAGGCGTCACTTCTCCGGCTCATGGAAGGTCTGCATTACGAATGGAAGATCGCATGGAAGATGGATCATACACGGTTCCTGCATCAGAGTCCAGGTCGTAATTTCGAACACTTTCTTTGATAATGGTCGTTGTCTGTTTATGTCGTTTTTTCATTGCTTTTGTTGTACTCCGAATAATAAACATGTTTTCTCACCCCGTTCGTGTACTTTCTTTCTCGACTTTTGTGTCCTCACTGCTGCGCCAGGAAAGCATCTCCGACCATGCGTTGCCATGTGATTTCCCATTGTCTAAGTGTACTCTGTCTCTTCCGACACTTTGTCACCGCTGTACTGATACACCCGATATGCTGAAAGGAAGAAAGCTTTCGAGGAGGTCTTTCTAAAGGAAATTAGCTCGTATTTATACACTGAGAAAAGTCATGGAAACTTCCATAAAGTCATCCTACTCACCGGCATTCGGATCTCAGTAGAACTAGAAACGTTGAACTGCAACTGTTGAACCAACATTGCCAACGTTGAACTGCCAAGCAACAGTATTCAAACTCCGCCTGGTGACTGTGGGCCATTCATTAACGAGAATGACATAACTAAATAAACTGCTCCAATAATTTTTTAAACATCCAAAGAACTTAATAGAGGGCAAATGGGAATCAAGTGATTTTTTTCTTTGCTGTTGTTGCTATCCTATCCATATATTTCTTAAAAGAAAAGTTGTCAGAGCCTTAAAAAGTTAGAGTTCTATTCCCACCCCAGTTTTGAGGAAGAGCACCCCGGGAGTAGTCCGAAGGTCGCCCAACTTCTCTACCCTACAACCAAACCCCACGAGAGGACTTTCGGATCGCCATATACTTAGAGTGCTCCAATGCCTCAAAGACACTTTATACTATTTACAAACGTCCATGCCTTCTCCGGTATTTGAACCCGAGCCCTTCGCTAACACAGTAGGCTCCCCTAACCACTACACCGTCTGGACGGCAGTATGTTTCTTTTAAAACAGGAAACAAATAATTTAGCTTCTAGGTTTATCTATATTGTTAACCATGCTCTTTCTTCTAATTCAAGAAGAATTGTTTATCTAGCTTAAAATGTTTTTCCTCTTTAAGATACATTAACTTTACTTCAAAGTTCACAGTGCTAAACAGTTACTTGTTCCATTTGTATAATGGTGAATGAGTATGGTATATTCACTTTTATGAACATACACTAGCCCCTCCGTTTTTACAAAAGACCTACATTAGTGCCCGTTTTCGAAAACCAAAAGAAATGAAAGGCTCATAAATGAATTTAAGAAAAATTAAAACCGAATGAAAAATATGACTGAAATGTGTGCTAAACGCACATAAATGAAGTCGCCCTTTCTCTGCTAATGTGTAAGTCTAATATTTGACGGCAACAGTTAAAAACAGTTGATGTTACATGGCCAACTAATTTGTAAGGCGCCCTTATTGCTGCACAGGAACAAGGATTTTCCATTAAATTATAGTCCAGTGTTAGAATTAAGTAGGAATGTAATGCTCGATGGCCGATCATCTGTGTAACATATAAGCAAGTAAAAAGCATTTTAGTGTCAGATCCACCGACATTGAACCAGACGACAAAGGGCCACAGTCTTGCTTTCACTGTTTTATTCTAAACGAAAGGTTTATTGATAGTAATTTTGTATTACTGCAATAGAAAACAGTTGGGATTTATTTAAAATAATCGACTATGTTTCGAAGCGCATAATTTTGTGCCTATTCACAGTGAATTCATTTGCCATATTCTAAAAGGAGAAACATGTGTTCGTATAAAAAGACTATTTTCTCGTTGAAATTTGCATTGCATGGAAAATCTACCAGTGTTTGTATTGCTTGGCTGCTGGTGGGCCAAGGGTAAAAGGAAAACGTTTTAAAAATAACAGAGACTGAAACATTCGTGACTTTGAATCATTTACTACAATGTGTAACATTAGAGAAATGTAACAAATTTAATTCATTAACTCAAAATATTTTGATAATCTTGGAAGAAGAGTTTTAAATTCAATGCAATTTACGTGGCTACGAATATTATAAAACTATTTTGAGAGAAACTAATTTGCCCTGCATTGTGTGAAATGTAACCCTTAGAAAAATACATGCCCTGTTATTTATAGTGAAATAAATGACAATGCACTTGATAATGATGCCTTTTGTGTATGTATGATAAAGGTTTGTATATTCATAACATCCAGGCTGATAGCTTATTTTGACTGAAGGAAAACAGCGCGAGGAATATAAATAAGAAAGTTTATATTTGTGACCTTTATATTTAATTTGAAACATTGTATTTGTTAAAAACAGTTTTTTACTACTGATAAAAGAAGCTTCATAAGTTATCTCCCCTTTATTTTTCATCTTTCTGCCATATTTAAGAAAGAATTTTAAAGGTTTATAAAAAATAAATCAACCAACTCCAACTCTCGAGAAAGTAAACACATTTTTCGATTAAGCAAGTTACAATAACAGTGTGGTATTTGAGTGACCTTTCCAGCTTTCGAAAGTTTCGAGAAACAAAACAGAAGAAAGAGTAGATAGATTGTTTTTAAAGAATGGTGTAGAGTCATTAGGTTATTTTGAAGCAGAACAGAAACAAAACAGAAGAAAGAGTAGATAGATTGTTTTTAAAGAATGGTGTAGAGTCATTAGGTTATTTTGAAGCAGAACATGTGAAAAATCTGCAATGCCCTCGCCGAGATTCGAACCTGGACCTCTCGGATACGAACCTAGTCTGCTACTGTTACATCACGAAGGCATGCTGAAAGGAGTAAGAAAATACCTTATATGCTTTCCCTTTTAAAGGAAGACTGGAGATGAGGGCCCCAAACTCCAAACCCTGACGGCCACAAATTATCGTCTAGCGCATTTTTTGTTGAGCGTCACTGTAGAGTCATTAGGTTATCGTGCAGCACCCTCGCCAAGACTCGAACTGGACCTCTCGAATATGCGCCAAGTGTGCTGCTGTTACACTATAAAGGCATGTTGGAAGGAGGGAGGAAATCCTTACAACGGTGGAAGTGGAGTGTTTCGACCATAAGACCAACTTTTTTGGTTAGGTGGGTCGAGCTGCGCCCACTTCTGGTACCTTATAATGGTAAGCTAAGCTCGATTGGGTTTCTTTCTCAATGTAAGGTTTGCGAAGCTTTTTAATATTTTTAATACAAACTAGACAAGAGAAGACTTGATATAAATGCAGAAAAGTTCGTTCTTTTTAATATAAATTGGCAAGTACTATCAACTCATATATTACAACACCAAATATAAAAATTTGTGATCAGAACTAGGCGTTCTTGGGTAAGATAAATCAGTGAAACAGGAAATTTAAAAGAAAGAAAACTCATATTTTTATCCTAAAAAGTATATTGAATTAAACTAGATCTAGCACCATCTATGGAGGAGGGTTACTGTAAAAAAAATGGATTGTAAAAGGATTAATATGAACTCATACATATTAATTAAAAGAAATAGATTCTGCACTCGAAACCGTATTGGCAATTGGATTTTGATTATTAAATATATCACTTGACTCATCACAATGACAAAAAATGGTTAACTAATTCCCTTGTTAATTGATATATCAGCAGAATAGTGTGATTTGAAATGTGTTTTCGATAGAAACGTAGTCAAAATCACTGATAATTTGTTTCTGATTCCTAAATATATTTATTTAACTAACTAGGCTAAAATACCACGGATTACAACTGCAATAATATTTATTCCGAATTTTCCATAGAAATAAAAATTATTTTAACGCTTTCTCTGTGATAAAACTGTTGAGAAAGGCTTAAACACCCGTTCTCTTTGGAACACCTGATAACGAATCTGTTTCATGTACAAGAAGTTATGATCGTTATCCTCGGCTTTCTTTTTGGTGCCTTAACCATTTGGGGAAAAGAAAAAGAGAGTCATCACTACGTCAAATGTGCAAATCATCCCCGAACAGTGAAATGAGAAGGAAAGCAAGAGGGAGAGAGCGAAGAAGAATCCGGTTTTTTGGGATACTGGCCTCTCTGCGTACGAGCTTATAAATTCTTGGTCTTCGCGGCCTTCGCAATGATTCGCAGTTGTGTCTTCTTCTTTCCATGTGTCGCTCAACATTAGGATGTGCTCCAGAAGATGTTGCTTCCAATTCGTGGATATCTGTAGGATTATTTTCTTCGGACTCTCTTGTTTACTGAGTGCGGTCTTCACAGAATCTGCCAATTTTGAACGTAAGGTCTCGCTCTTCTCTTAGTAATTGCTTGATATTGCTTTTACAAATATTTTTGGAAGTTAAATTGACTAAGAAATGATGAAGATTGTTTTAAATGTAAATAATATTTTAGTACGCTATAATATATTTTATATTTTTAATACGATAATTTACTACAGTTATTTGATAGTTTTATCAAGTTATGAATGTTAAATGAGCTTTTCTTTTAGTATTTTAAAGCAACATAAGGCATTCTATTTGTAATGCCAGATTTAAATTCATGCATTCTTTATAGTACACAACTATACCATACACTCTAATAGTACATATAGTTCAGAAGTGGCATAAGTGCTATTAATTTAAGTATAAAACTTATATAATTATTATTAGTATTAAATGGGACTATATCAAGTAATAGTTACGAAGATGAAAGGAGAACATAGTTTTATTTAAATAGCATCTAAAATAAAAGGAAGATATAAATATGCATAACATGTATTAATTAACATGCATATATTATATGTATATAAATTTGCAGGTGATTATACAGATACGTAAGTATGTGATCAACAGATACATATTTCTATATACGCACGTAGCTATAAAAAATAGTTTTATAGATCTCTGATTCATAAATTTGATAATAAATATAGAGATAATGGGAATAAAATTCTGCAAAACCTTCCTAAGGCGATCTTGACTCTGTGTCAAGTGATTTAATCTGGCTACATGTAGACAGTCAGACGATTTGTCGCCCTATCTAAGTCATCCAGATTAATAAGTCCGAACTCAGGAAAAGATTTAAAGTAAACTTTTTTATTACAACTTCAACTTACAGCTCAAGTGGTAAAAAATAAGTCATGGTTGCTTTCGAGATTTAAAACATAAAATATTAAAGTAAATTTTAAATAATTAAAATTCTGAAATGAAAATAATTAAAAGCATGCAATGAAAAGCGGAAAGAAGTCTCAAGCCTTCTAACCACGTGAGAAACATTCATCATTCAGAACACTAGCAAAAGAGTTAGCCGATTCAGGTATTCTAAGAGCTTTATGTTAATACTATTGAGAAAAATAGTCTCCGAGGTCTATTATTATACACACATTAACCAATTTATATCCTGGTGAGAGCCGACGAAAGAAGGAGTAACAATAAAAATGCGTTATCAAACAAACAAACATGAAAACTTTACTTATATCCTCAGAAATATTGAAGACTTTCAGATATGGTCTTCTACGTGAGATAGTTGTTACTAAAGTTATATTGCACATTTTAACTAATATTATGGTTAAATTAATAATTATGGTTAAAAATAGTACAACTCTAATATATTGTTTAGAATTAAGAATACTGATCAGAACGAATGGACACTAAAGATGTTTCTTTTAGGTATGAAATATTTGAAAATACATAGGCTAAAAGTAAGCTTTATAGGTTTCTAAACATACATGGTCGGACATTATATATTGCATGTATTATAAATTACATCATATGTTACATGTATTATATATTACATCATATATTACATGTATTAAATACATTATATACATAACCTCGCCGAAGGGAATATATGGGCATTTTTCTAATCGGGGGAGGGGCGTTATATGAATGCTAAGCTTTATATTCACATAAGTTGCTATAATACATGTAACCACACTATGTACATCTATATATACATATATATATGCATATAATTAAAATGAATAATAAATTAATTATCTATCTATTCCTCTGTATAGTACATATGCAATAAAATCATTTTTAATAATGATATGCTAACAATGAAAGCCAATTCATGAAGAGATATTTGAAATAGTGGCCAATTTAAAGCTTTTTTTTATTCCTGATTAAAAGGTTTTGATACAGACATGACTAAATCAGCGCAAAAAGCTTCCCCGACCCGGAATACTGAGTAGTTTTGGAACGTTTTGTATTTTAGTAATATAGCAGCTGCGCCAGCAAGACAGAGAAGCGCAGAAATTGGCGGATTTTTCTTCGAAGAATGATAAAGAGCTGATTTTATTCCTGTTGGCTAATATCGGAAATTTTAATAATATTATTGGCCGAAGTGTTATATAAATACCTATATAAATAAATATTTCCTATATGAGTCATTAGAATAGAGTAAGAATCGTAAGACGAGGATTAATTTTAAAATTGCTAATTTTAAGCATGTTACTATTTTCAAAATATAAAGAGGAAATAACCAAATTAAACACGAGACCTAAGGAATTATTACAAATTAAAGTTAGAATTTTGTTTTACATATTTTTTAATGTTACATGTAGACGTGTAGGAAGAAATTAGTTATACAGAGCGAATCTGAAAAATTCGCCAATCTGATGATAGAACGAAATTATACGAGTGTTATTCGTCATAGGATGTATGGTTGGAACGCAAGCGGTGAGAAGATAAAAGGTAGCTTTTCACTGTTACATTTAAATAATTAACATAATAATGAGAGGAGATATTTCAGAAAACATTTTTAACAGGAATCTAATTCATGTAAATGCTCAAAGACATTCTGCCACTTTAACTCAGGCTTCACACTTGAGTGGCAGGGTCTGACGCACATTTGCGAAGAAACCAGGCATTTTCCGAATATGGCCGGCAACAATAGCATTACTGGTGACTAGATTCATGTTGGTTTCGACGGGGCAATCCTATATTACGCATTTGATATGGCCTCACAAGAAAACGTCAAACAGGACAGATCTGGTGATCTTGTCGGCCAAGCTATGGAACCACCTCTACCAATTCATCGCCCTGGAAATTTCCTAATTCGTATAATCAGACATCCTCTCGGCAGTCCACGGTGGAAAATGCCGTTGGGTGGGAGCACCAATCCATTTCATACTATTTACAATGAGACTCAGAGTCTCGACTTTTGCGTTCCGTTAAGACTTTCTTTACCGATTATTGCTAAAGTTTTGCCCACTTTCTTCTAATTCACTCTGTACTGAGAGGCAAGTGTTGTAATATATATAGTAATATTATATAAGTACATTTTTAGCTGAATGCACTGTATTGCATTAAAGAAACATTTTAACTAATTCAGTGAAAAAATTTTAATTTTCTTGTGTACAGTATTACTACTGAAGAGAAATGAATGACTGTTTCAACATAACCTAGTCTTTTATTTGAACTATTAAAACATTTTGTGGATCTTTTTGATTCTAGACAACACACTCTAAAATAATTTTCGTTAGAATAATGTGTCCACCAACTTGATACTTTCAGTGAGAAAATGTACATTTGTTATGAGCCCATTTCGGCTGCGATAAAATGTAAGTCGATGTAATGGTCAGTAACGTAAACCGCTTTGTTCACTTATTTTCTACACTCATGTCCATAAATTAAGGATAATGTAAAATCAGGCAAAGGAAGAGTTAGAAGCAAAACAAATTTGACTTATTTGTAAAGCTTATTTATTAAACAAAAGGTAAACAGCAAAAAAAGATGCTATATGTTTGATATTATTTAAAAAAACGATTTTTTCTCACTGGAGCAAATTACAAAAAAAACCTATTTATAAAAAACCAATATTACACGGTTGGTATGATTGTTAATACATTGTATGTCTCCCAGACGATGCAATACAGTCCGTACAAGGCCTAGGCATGCTGAGTATCAAATTATCGATCTGATCTTGGGGGATATTACACCACTCAAAAAGCAATGCTCTTCGAAGTTCCGGTAGACATGTAGGAGGAGGTTGACGGGCTGCAACTCGTTGGCCAAGAATGTCCCACACGTGCACTACTGGATTCAAGTCCGGTGAGAATGCTGGCCAGTCCATACGGGTGATATCCTCTGATTGAAGGCATTCGCTTACGATGTTTGCACGGTGAGGATGGGCGTTGTCATCCATAAACACAAACTGTGCTCCCATGGCGCCCCGAAACAAACGTACATGTTGTTCCAGAATGACGTCTCGATAGATTTGGCTTGTCATGGTTCCAATTTGAACATGCAGGTCAGTTCTGGAACCCAGAATAATTCCATCCCAAACGAGCACTCCTGCACCACCGTAACGGTGTCGTTCAATGATGTTTTCTTGGTGCTAACGGGTATCTGGAGCTCTCTATATGAAAGTCCGGCGAGAATCAGACTGCAAGCTAAACCTGGACTCGTCGGAAAACATCACACAAGCCCACTGTTGCGGTGTCCACAATGCATGCTCTCTACTCCAGGCTAACCGCAGGCGACAGTGAGTTGCAGTAAGTGGAACGCATCTGACAGGTCTACGAGCATATAGACCAATCTGCCCTAAGCGTCTGTACACGGTCTGCCTTGAAATTGTCGTACCAGTGGCTGAAGAGAGCTGACGAGACAGGTCTGAGGCTGTGCTCCGCCTGTTTCTTTTGGCCGTAACTGCCAAATACCGGTCCTCATTCGGCGTTTTAACTCTGAGGCGGCCTGTGCTGTAACGTCTACTCACATTATCATCATCTTGGAATCGTTGCCAAAGCCTGAAGATGACACTCTGGGCAATTCCAAGTTCGTCTGATACTTCCAGTTGGGTACGCTCACATTCCAGACGGCCGATAATTCTACCACGTAAAAAATCATCCAAATGCGTCCTTTGTGTCATAACTATTCGGTTATTGCACTGATATGCTTATAAAGCGCCTGCGAACAATTTTACTTCTTTGCCTGCATTTCTTATATATCACTCTCTTACACTCTCGTCATTGTGACGTACCATGGGTGTCATCTGGTTACTTCCTGAAATTTGCATATGATTCTTGAAGATGTGTGTAGTGATTTTACAGGTGATATATTTATTTTAGAGTTCGATTTCCGCATGACTCTGAATTATCCTTAATTTATGGACATGAGTGTATATGCGCGAGGAATTGGTTACCAACCCAGAAGATATTAACCACTATTTGCCAGACCACAAGCCCGAGGCTAGATCAACAGATCTGGCAGCATTTATTAAATCAAGTAGATACAGATTAAACTGTATACACAGGTTAAAACCTAAATAAATGACGCCATGAAATGTGCGAATAACTAAATATTAAAGCAGGATGTGCATATTGTACGTAGGTGATGAAACAATATAAATACTAAAGAGGCATATATAAAATTCGAGATATGTAAATATATAAGCACTATTACTACTAAGCACAAATACTAAATATAAACGTAGGAAAATGTGTCTAAGCTTCTGTAAAATGCCAGTTTGTAGCAGAAATGAAAAATAACAGTATGAAAAAATGCAGTAATATTGTAGAAGAAATAAGGAAACATTGTAGCAGGTATTGTAGTGAAAGTCGCAATCAGCCCAGAGAGGCTGAGTGTTTCACTGTGGAAAAAGCAAAAGAAGTAGTCTGATAAGTGAAATTTTTTAAAGGCTATTTTCCGGCACAGTTATCTATTATATCTTTTACCTTCCACAGAGCAACCCTGTTATGTTTCAGGCTTTGAAAGTCAGTTTCAAGCTTAAGTTCTGAAAGTGGTTAGGGAGGCTAACTGCTATACCGATGGGCATGGATTCGTATCCCAGAGCAGGCATCGATGTTTACAACAGTATACGGTCTGTGCGGCAAGGAGTAACTCAATATACGCAACTAGCTAAAGTTCTTTCTAGAGATTGATAGAAGAGGGAGAGCGGCAGAAGACCTTCAGATGATCCCCAGTCGGGTGTTCTGTTCCAAAACGAAGCGGAACTGCACGGTTATTGAGGCGGGACTACACTCCGGCTTTCTGACTAGGACCAGTACCTTCACAGACTCGAGTTCTGGGACAAAATTAACAGTCTTCACAGTGACATCGTATATTCGGTGGTATGTTTAGGCTCGGCATGGAACATACGGTCTTATCCGACCCTTGGTTGTGAGAACTTTACATGGTCATATATCGAAGGTTGTTCTTGGGGGTTCGGCTCCCTTTTGGTCTACAACTGGGGGGGGAGTTGATGTCTAATTATGTTCTCTTTGATCTTAGGTGGATGCGCTGCCATCTATCATTGACTTTGTGTGCTTAAACCTAGAGTGTGTGAAACAAAGATTATTCTCCTTGGTTGGCCGGGGGGGTTATGCCTCCTTGAATGGCCTTTAAGAGTTTGGGGCGTTTAACTGTGTAAGGCGGCTTAAATGCTGGCCAGGTCTGGGTAACCCTTCCTGCTAGTGTACTGTATGACCAATGGCGAATTTTTGGTGTCCCACCTGCTTCTACCTGTACATGTACCTGTGATAAAATTTATCTAAACATAAGATATACCAAGTGAGTTATTCCAGTGAACAAAGAACGAAATAAAATTACACACTTTAAAAACTTTCTTTGACAATATATGTAATTTGCAAGCAACACATTTAATTTAATGGTCGCTAGAAGGCACCGTTATCACCCATAACGTTCTGTAGAAAATCCTCTAAACGCTTCATAGTTCACTCAAACGCTCCAGAAGTTTTATTGAGAAACTGTAAACTGAATTAGTAACAAAGAAGCCTTGTTAGTTCCTTTTTATAAATTAGATACAATTTTGTATTAAAAGAAATTAAAAGTATCTCTTAAGAAATAAATTTCCTGTACATGGTAAAAGGATCTCTAGTGATAAATTGCCAGTAAAGCACATTTTTCAGCTGTTAACTAACCGTAAACGCACATGTGAAACAGCCTTCCTGAATGTCTGTTAAACTACGGCTGTTACACATGATATGGCATATAAATAAATGTAGCCTGCATTGTTGCCAATATATTAGTCAAAATGTAAGATTAAACCTAATTTACTCTTAAGACTACCTTTTGTTTAACCTTCCTATGCTTTGGATGACGTTTTGTTAAATTTAACAAAATGAAATTAATCTTAAATTAAAAATATTAATATCGCTGGCTGAGTTACGGGTTCTTACAAACAACATACTTTATTATGAACAACACAGCCAACAGGTGCAATGTCTAAATAAGCCGGTTCCTGCTATCTGCAGTCTCTAAGTCTAAACACGTGCAAATACAAGCAAATAACTTACCAAAACCAGATTGGCAAACGAATGGATGGCTTAAGAAAACAAACTGCTGTTATTGTCTTGACAAAACTCCCTTCATGAATTACACACTTGCTCGATATTTTAATTCAAATAAATTTGCACTCTGGTGAAAGCTGGCGAAAACGAAAACTACAACAGGAAAGAATTAGCATAAAATCTACGTATTATTAACATAAAATTTACGTATTACGCAGATTTTTATAAGAAGAATTCAACAGAACAACAAGGCATATAAGGATATCAGCCTATTGATATTACTTTGTATGATTTGAGTCCTAGAAAAAATACACGTGCGAATACCATAAATGTTTAAAGAAAGATGAATTAATGCCGAACGTTGAGTCTTTAATTTAATTAGGATATTTTTGTCACTTTCACCTTTACAAAAAAGGAAGTTCCTTTGTCGATGAATTCAACAGAAGAACGTTTTAGTATACTCGTGGAAAAAATTTCCAATTTAAGGATATCTAAGCATTTTCATTAACAAGTAGTTTTTAATTTTAGAAAAAATCAGTTTCAATCTATTTAATAAACTGTAAGTTCTAGAATACTCTAACTATGGTTCTTTAGATAATTTCTCATGTGCTTCTGCTATAATTTTTCCTGACAATCAATTATAAGAAAAAGGAAATCATTTACCTGTATCAAGAATATAATAGAGTGATTTTTTGGCACACATATTTGAAAAACCAACTTCTTCGCTTACTGCAAATTTAAAACTTCTGTTAGATTCAGAAAGCTATGAATTTAGATGATCTACATCTATTTTAAAGTTTATTGTATTAAATACGCACTTCAAGGTGTTTCTCCTTCTTTCGTTTTCAGTCGTAGTTGTATGTCATTTCAATTATTAACAACAGCTGTCCGATTATTAACAACAGCTGTCGTTACCATAGTTACGAGGCAAACCAGGTGGACAAAAATAACGCTGAAGTGCATATTCTAAAATAACAAACTTCAAAAAGTTTTAATTTAGAAAGATTTCTCACATTTAAAAGTAGAAATAAGTTTCAGTTCATTTTAGTTTATTTAAGTGAAAACAAAATTTGTAGTTGCTTTGTATTCTTTTCATTATCGCAAAGTACGCAAGAATTATTTGTTTAAGAGGGGTAAATGTCTTCGTAGAAGCCTTGTTTAAAAAAATGGCTTATATTCACATTACAAACGAGGGAAAATACGAAAACATCTTTTCAGCCAGTTCTGTCGCCAGGATTTAAACATGGGTCAAGCTGCCAATATCCAGCAATTTTACCTCTCTGCCGCTGGTAAACCACATGGATTAAGAAGATTTAATTATTGTATAATTATTAATTAGGAGAAATATAACTCGAAATATAGATTTGTTATGAGGAATAAAAAGTTGAAATTAAAATAATAATAGAAAAGCTCAAAGAATTCTGGCTTATTGCAGAGAAAATTTTGAGAATTCAATTTTAAGTTTAATTTTAACTTAACTGGAGATTAAAACGGGAGTGACTGGAGTGAAGTCTCTCATGACTGAAACTTTCTGTTTACGATCACCACCTTTTCGATCAAAGAAGCTACTTTAATCTTTTTATGTTATTAGTTGCAGATGGCAACACGAGGTATGGAACTCACAATTTCTGACTTTCTACTTATCGCTCCTGTTTCACTGGCAACATTTTGTAGTAAACTGTAAAATATGCAACGTTATGTTTTATAAACGCTTTCGTTTTTTAGTTAAATGCACTAAATAGCGTTTAGTAAAGGAATTCTTAATGTTTTGATCTCATTTCTTTTGTACTGAAGTTTTACCAAATTATTTATATTTTGAAAGGTAATTTCTCAATCAAAATTATCCGGAATAACGATTGGAATAAATGGGAAGAGAAATATGCCAGTGCAAAATTTAAAATTAGTGAAAACAAGAGTCTTATTTTGGCTTCAGTTTTAAAGATAACTTTATAAATTTGGAGGGCAGTCAGACACAGTTTCCTCTTCTTCAGGAAATCCCCGACCCCCCTTCACCCAAAAAAATCTGAGTTTTTTTTTTTACATATTGGAAGAATTTTTTTGTTTATTAGCTGCATATTTTTTAATTAGCAAAATTCCTGTGCTTCTGCAGAAGAAGGACCTGTGTCTGCCATCCTCGAAATCTATAAAGTTATATTAAAAATCGATGCTTAAATAAAGTTGATGCTTTGCCTGATTTTAAAGATTCGACTATTTGCGTTATGACAAAGCACACAAGACCTGCCTGTTTAAAAGTAAAAGTGCCTTCGTAAACAGCTTTTTAAGGGAAACTGGCTAGTATGTCTATTACATATGGGTTTCGAAATAAGAATTGTTAGAAGTTAATAATTATTCAAATTTACCACCCTGACTATAAATGGAAATCAGAACATCAAGTTTTGGAAATACCTTGCCTAAAAAGCTGTAATAAATTAATAAAAAAAACTTGCTGAATCATTAAAAACTTAGCAGAAGCTAGGCAGCTGAAACAACCGAAACGAATTTACTTGCAGCTGGAGACAATGGGATGGAAGAACTTGAAATAAAATGCGGAAGCATGATGACGAAAGAGAATACCATCCTTCTACAGTTAAGGTTGAGGTCAAGGACGCGCGGGTTGGTTTCTGTTATAGCTTAACCACATCATCAAGATTCAATTGGCGTGCAACCTGTAGGAAATGCCTCCCACTTAGAGGCACAAACAATAAACAAAGGGGCACAGCTGGCTTCGGCAAATTAGAGAAGTCAAAAGACCCTTAAAATCGTCTTAAATAATTACCGCTTTCTTTTGAAAAATATCAGAATATTCTTATATTTCATATACGATTTGCACATATCTAAACATGACGAATAAATTATTAGTTAATATCTTCAGTATCCCGTTATTAATCTGTTTCTCTTCGTAATATAACTCTCACCTTTTTTAAATTTTATATAATAAGCCTATAGAGTAATTGGGAATTTTTTGAAGCAGGAGACAAAAAATGAGCAATGTTGTGAAGGGGCAGGAAAAAAATTAACGAGTTTCATCAGCATTCGTAATAACTTTTAATTAAATTATTCCTTCGCAAAGTTGTACTAATATTGCTCCCACGATTAAAGATATATATAGTCCAACACACAGCAATCAAAGCCTGTCCCAATTTTGATATAAGTCACTCAAGAAAGAAGATATATCATGTATTTGATTGCTTCATCAGCCCCAGAATACTTTTATACTGACACAAACGTTTCATGCCTCTACTCCTCATAGAATTGACGATCACAAAATTCCAATCCTTGGATGAGTTTCCAGATTAGGCTTAGAAACTGCGGCCATCAACTAGCATAGTAACTGTGTAGTAATGCGCAGTAACTGCGACTATTACCAAACATAAGATAGTGACTATAAGTATAAAAGTACTATGTTTAAAAATATGGCAAAACTAAGCAGGTAGTGTGTTTCAATAAAGCAAAGTTTTACGCCAAATCAGAGTCTAACAGGATACGAAAACAACATATTTTCAGGCCTCTCGAATACGCACCAAGCGTGCTGACCACTACACCACGAAGGCATGTGAAGAAGGCGAGAGAAAAACCTTATAAGTTACTCATTTGTATACTATAGTGTTTTCTCGGAGAAAAGAAAAGCATAGGATTGAAAGAAAATAAGAAAAATTGAATTCAGATATAAAAACTGGTGATTGTAAATTAAATCAACTTGATATAAAACACTTGACAAATTTTGGCGCATGCTGACTTTCCATACTTCCCGTTTATGTGACGGCTAAAGTTATTTCTAAATACCAGCAATATGAGACATTCATTTTTATTTTGCGGAACTGTGAGACTTTATATTATGAATTTCAAGAACACTTGAAACCCTTTCTACCAGAAACTGAAGATCTTAAGTTAGCAGTTGGGATATTGTAAAGTTTAACCCGGAATCAGAAGTTCAAAACTGAAATAGGCACCTTTCAGGTTTTTTCCCATACTAATATTAAGTAATTAATTGAAAGTAATCTTTATTATAATAATAAAAATAAGTTAGAGTAATAATAAGCAATAATTCAGAGTAATCTTTATTATAGAAGAGCTTAAATCAGTTTTAACCAACTGCAGACAATGAGGGATATTGCAATTTATTTCAATCAGGCCTTTCTTTCGTTGCGTCCATGAGTAAACAATCGATATAGAAAAACTGGAAAATAAATGATTCAAATGAACAATATTAGGTTATTAAATAATTTATCAAATTCATACATCAAACGGAGAGGGAATATGAGAATTTTCACTACACTGATACAGAAAAATTACATTTCCTCAATGTAGCGCTTTTCTGCATGCTCGTAAATAATCCGCCACAGTGGATATGACAGTTTTTGTTCACTAGCTGCTTTCCTAGGTCATCGCGAATCTTGTTCTATGAGACACTTTCCCGTGGAAGTTCATTAAAGATACTTTCAGGACAGTCTTCCCAAAAGCTCACATATTCTGGGTGACATCAGAGGTGAGCTCTTGTATAAAAAACAAGAATCGCTTTATTGCTTCTGTGAGAATTAGAACAAAGGGGATTTGCTAGAATAAGTATGGCAAGAAATTTACTATTACCTTAACATTATTTGCTCAGTAGAGCTCATCAGCGGCCAAGCGGTAAAGTCGTTGAAAACTGGTAGTTCGGTTCGAGGTTCGAATCCGCGAACTGGCTGGCTGCAGGGGCGTTTTCGTGGTTTTCCTCGTGTGTACCGTGTATACGAGCCAGTTTCCCTTAGAAAATCCTCTACGAAGGCATCGCTCCCATTAGGCTGATAGCCTTCGAGGCTTTCCCACAATCACATAAACCCAAACCGTTTGCGTAGTCAAAGGATGCGCAACATATGTAGATAAAAGGTTTCCATAGTTTTCTCTCTATATAAAAGCCCATCAACAACCGAGCGGCAAAGTCGCTGAACGCTGACAGTTCTGTCCGGGTGCCTGCGAATGACTTATCTGCATCGGTGTTTTCGTGAGTTTACCCAATGTATAAGGCGTATATGATAGAGTTTCTCTTAGAAAGTCCTCCAACAAGGCCTCCCTTCCGTAAATACGAGTTAGTTTCTTTTATAATGTCTTCCGCAAGTCATCCTTCCCTTAGGCTGATTCTTTCGCTTGCTTTGCTTTAATCAATTAACGAACGAACTACAGGCAAATTTTGCCGTAACAATATTCTAAAAGGTGAAAACATTTCTTTAGTATGCTGTGCGTAGGTAGCGTGCGTAATTCAGCGTAGAAAGATATGCGTTACCAACGGTATCATTTAATTATTTATTATTACAGCGTAGGAACAGTTACAAGAGCGAGTACATTGCGAGTCAGCGTTCATCTGCTGCGCAGTTGAATAGACAAGTTGCCAATTAGCAGAGACTCAACATTACTTTCCAGTTGCCAGATTTTACAGATTAATACGAGAAATGCACAGCAACAAAAATGCGATGGGAAAGTGCTCCGTCAGCCAAACGATCAAGTTACAAGTACGGAACATCCCGCCCGGCGTTGAAATATTACATTATTTCAAAATTAAAGAAACAAAGTATGAATACAAACTTATAATAACATTACATACAACAAATATACTAATTAATAAATCAATGAGAATAAATAAATTATCCAACAATAGAAATAGTTATCCATAATGGGTAAAATACAATTTTTTGAAATTTTAGTTTATTTCCAACTGGCAGAATAACTGGATGTTTACGATTGAAATTTAAATCTGAATGTGAGAGTCTACCACCAACTCTTATTAATCCACTGGATGGATCTAAAAAGGGATTCAAAAATTTAAGCTTACTCGTAGGTGGAACTGAAGATCCCCTTTCTAAAGCTGATATCTCCGCGGGAAAATACTTTACCTGTATGTGTTTTAGCAGATAATTTTCTGCTCCTTCATATTCTTCGCATGTGAGTTCTCCTGTATGCGGTTTAAGAGATTTGCACCTTCTGCAAAATCTAAAAATAAAAGCTAAAATTCTAATTAGTTTATGAAAATTGTTAGTGATATTAAGTAAGCTATCAAAAAAAGAGTCATTATTTTAACTTAATGTCACTTTAGAAACGGTCTAGAGTTCATCACTATAAAGTTTGTCAGTTGAACTACTGGCGTTTTGGAAAGTCTGAGGGATAGCTGAATTTAATTTTGAAAAGTCTGGTCCTTTCCACCAAAGTTCACTAGCGGCAAGTGCTTTAACGTCCAGTCCTCTGGAGATTAAGTCTGCTGGGTTGAACTCAGAAAAAATATGATGCCATTCGAAGTCCTTAGATATCTGCTGGATTTGTGATACTCGGTTGCCTACAAATGTTTTAAGCATATTTGAAGGAGTCTTGATCCATGCTAGGGCTACTGTAGAATCAGAGTACAATTTCACAGAGTCTATTTGAAGTTTAACAGCTGTTAGGACCCTTTCCGTTAGTTTTGCGAGAAGAAGGCATGCAGAAAGTTCTAGACGTGGAATTGTAATGAATTTTGTAGGGGCAACGCGTGATTTGCTGCAAAGAAGTGTACTGTTTACTGCACCGGTGCTGGACACAGTTTGGATGTATATCACTGCACCGTAGGCCTTTGAAGATGCGTCTGAGAAACCTTGAAGTACTACCAACTTGGTATCGGTGTTTAAAAAACATCTTGGCACATGAATGTATTCCAAATGTGGTAGTGTTCTAATGAAGTTTTCCCATTGTTCGGCAATATTTGGAGGTAGTGTTTCGTTCCAATCTAGCTTAAGCAACCATAACTGCTGCATAAAGATTTTTGCCTTAGCAATAACAGGACCCAAGAGTCCGAGTGGATCATAGATGCGTGCTATTTGAGATAGTACATCTCTCTTGGTGAAGTTAGGATTAGCGCTTATGCTTACTTTATACGTAAAGGAGTCACTTAAACTATTCCAAAACATTCCTAGCGTTTTAACTATTATTTCTTCCGAATTTCGATCAAGCGTAAACTCTTGCAGTTCAGTGGATGGTGCCTTATTACTGCACCACTTGTGCAAAGTCATTCCTCCCCTTTGGAGAAGCTGTTTTAATTCTGACATAAGTTTTTCTAACTCGTTGAATTCTGAGGAACCAGAAAGGCAATCGTCCATGTAGAAATCCTGAAGAACTACTCTTGAAGCTAAGGGAAAGTCCTTTCCCTCATCTAAGGCAATTTGTTGTAAAACTTTAGTGGCTAAGTATGGGGCGGACGCTGTCCCATACGTTACAGTTCGTAATTGGTAAACCTTAATCGGTGCGAATTTGCTGTCTTTCCATAAGATTTTTTGAAGCTTAGTTTGCGAAGGATTTACTTCAATCATTCTGAACATCTGTTTGATGTCAGCAGTAAAGGCGAAAATGTGTTTTCTAAATCTAATTAGAATCGAGAAGAGGTCTTCTTGAAGCACTCCTCCTTTGCACAATAAATCATTTAAGGAATGCCCGCTTGACGTTTTCGAACTCGCGTTGAAGACCACGCGTAGTTTAGTTGTTTTGCTGGTGGGACGCAATACGCCATGGTGTGGTAGATAATACCCTTCATCTATAAGTGTATCTTCTTTCACCTCCTCCATATGATTCAAATTTTCATATTCATTAAGAAATTCTACGTAAAGTGTTTTTAAGGTAGGATCACGTTCCAAGCGAGTCCACAACTGATCTAGTTTTTTCGATGCGATTTCTTTAGAATTTCCTAACATTGTTTCCGAAGATTCTGGTTTGAGTGGCATTTCAACCACGTATCTACCGTCTGGTTTCCTATAATGTGTTTTCGCGAAGTGTTCATTGCAATAATTTAATTCGTCATTACAAATTTTGCGTGGTTCTACTTCTTCTACTTCCCAGAAGCTTGTGAGGGTTTTGTTGAGAGTTTCTAAATTTTTAGCCAAGAAACAGTGTTTTGGTGTATAACACAAATTATTGTCTGAAATACTACCCGAAACAAGATAGCCAAAACAGCTTGATTGCAAGAACAAATTTTCTCCCAGTTTTATTTTATCATCTCTCAAAATTGAGAAGAATAATTCAGCACCCAACAGAATATCGACCTTTTGAGGAACGAAAAATAATGGGTCAGCAAGTTTGATTTTCCGTGGAATGTACAAATTCGAAACATTAATTCTTTTGGAGGGTGTGAAATTAGTAATGTTAGGCACAATTAGTAAGTCAATTTCCCAATGTGAATCATTACTTTCATTCGATAAATAAGCTGAAACTTTTTTCTTAATGTTCAGCGGTGTGTCATTTAATCCACTTATCGGAACGTTTATTTTTTCTTTCTTCAAACCTAACGCATCGGCTGCTCTCGTAGTCATAAATGAGCTTTCAGAGGCCGAATCCAAGATCGCTCTCAACGGTACGCTTTCACCAGCTGAATTTCTGATATAAATTATTACAGTATTTATCAAAACACTTTTATTATTTCCATTTGAGAAGAAAGATATACGAGCATTTTCTGGCGGATGCGAATCAATTGACCTTGACGAATTTATGTTTTGTTGATTTGGTTCCTGAAGCTCTAACGTCCCCGTGATGTCTACGCCATGAACGCCATGAGCACTGGAATTCGTCAGCGGCGCCGAATATGCATGTAGCAATGTATGATGATCGGATTTTTTCTTACAAATATAACAAACACTGTTCGATTTACACTGAGATAATAAATGAAATTCGCTAAGACAGTTATAGCAAAGCCTATGTTTTTTGACCAAACTCACTCGTTCAGATAATTTCATTTGTTTAAATTTATCGCAGTGATACAATGCATGCGGTTGCAATTTACAAGCGATACACAATTTAGGTGATTTATTTGATTTAACCAAAAGAGATTTCGATCGTTCCGAATTAAATTTAGATGGAATGTTAGCACTGATGCTATTTAAAATTTGACATCTTCTTTCTAAGAATTCCAAAAATGTATCAAAATCTGGTACTTCATTATCTTTTAGTGTTAGCTCATACTGTTTTCGTGTTTCGCGATCTAATTTGTCAAGAACAATATTTAATAACAGAACATTCGATAGTTTATCTCTTGCGAAATCTAAGATTTTTAACGATCTAAGATTTTTCTTAATATTGTCTAACATTATGCGAAGCTCTTTAGCCGATTCATGGTTTATTGATGGAGTATTTAGAATGTTTTTAATGTGACAGTCTACAATTATTCTTTTATTCTCGTATCTTTGTTCTAAAGCTTTAAAAAGTGAAGAAAAGTTATCGTCTGATGTTTCTAATGATTTGGCTTCTCCTTTCAAAGCCCCGCGTAAGTAATGGAGCTTTTCATTTTCAGAAAGTTCCGGATTTTCTTTGATTAAACTATTAAACTGAGTCTTAAACAAATTCCATTCTTCAAATTTTCCGCTAAAATTCGGAAGAGGAATTTTTGGCAGTTTTACTAAAGCCCTTTTAAATTGATCATTACATACAGAATAACTTTCGTTTTTAGGGCTGTCACTATTTTGATTTGTTACAGATTCATAACTTTTAAGTTTATTAATAGAGGTTTTTAGACTTACCTCTAATTTTTCAATATCCTCGTCCACTTCAGACAGCAAAGCTTCCGCTTCTTCAAACTCATCATCCGTGAGTATTCTGTAGTAGTCGTTTTTCAGCACTTCGAACTTTTCATGAATATTTACCACGGTATCCAAATGAGCTTGTAGCTGCGCAATATCCAGTATATTTTGCTTTTTTGCGGCTGTTATAGCATTTGAAATCCTTGTTAACTGTCCTTTGATGTTTCCACGTTTGCGATTTAAAGTTGTGATATCCATGGTCATTGTTGACTTTTGGTTGCAAACCGATAGCGTTTAATCCATAGGTTTAGTTTCTTCTGTGGGTCGGCGGACCAAAAAATGTGCGTAGGTAGCGTGCGTAATTCAGCGTAGAAAGAAATGCGTTACCAACGGTATCATTTAATTATTTATTATTACAGCGTAGGAACAGTTACAAGAGCGAGTACATTGCGAGTCAGCGTTCATCTGCTGCGCAGTTGAATAGACAAGTTGCCAATTAGCAGAGACTCAACATTACTTTCCAGTTGCCAGATTTTACAGATTAATACGAGAAATGCACAGCAACAAAAATGCGATGGTAAAGTGCTCCGTCAGCCAAACGATCAAGTTACAAGTACGGAACATATGCCTTTTTCTGAAATATAATCACGAAACAATATTTCGATGCTATTTAATCCTGTGGATTACTTTCAAAGGAACACAGGTATGATATTTGATATTGCAGTGTAATATTTAATAAACTGCTTGCACTCGAATGTATTTAGTTTTGTGTTTTAGAAGATTATGTCATTTAAGAAACAATCCTAAATAATTTTACTGTTACGATGTTCCTGTTGTGTTATTCAGTGTAATTTTTACTCAGAGATTACGTTTTCTTTAATACTTTTACTTTAATGGGGAACATCAAATTACAAATGCACGTTTTTTGTTTTCATAAGTAATATAGCCATATATAGCCCTGAAAATAATGTATTCCCAAGCCCGCAAACGTGAAGATTTTATTTTCCAATAAATGGTGGTAAGGTGAGCTATCAATTAATCCACTGCAGCGGCCGAATGGTAAACACCACTTAACACTGGTAGTTCTACCTGGGGTTCTAGTTTCAGCGAACGAATTAGCTGCATGGGTATTTTTATGGTTTCCTCTTTCTTCTTCCGTGTTACAAGCGGTGAAGCACATAACAAAAGAAAAATGTAATAAAATTCTTGCCAACTTCATATTCGAAATATATATATTTTTTTAGAGTCGATATCCGTCTGATGAGATATTGCATATTCAGTACGCAAATTTTTATGAAATTTTTTAAATTAGCCTTTTTAGTATACAGCAAATTTACACGAATGCTGTGGTAAGTGACGAAAATCGCACTATACGTAAGTATTATAAAAACATTCCTTTCTGTTAGGAAAATATTAAATGTATTCATTTCCTTTTCACTAAGACATATGTTAACTATACAGATTCTTTCCAACAGCTTTTAGCGATATTACTTCAAGAACATAAATAACTTCGTAAGCTTGAAAAAAGTTGTTAGCTACTTTAGCAGGAAATTTTTACTGTTACTTTAATTTTGCATACGATATTAGTTAAACTTATAGGAAAGAAATGAGGCTGAAATTCGTTTGCTTTTTATTTTCAGGTTGTGGTATCGGACCAGTCTTAACTAGTCGGATAGTTGGTGGCAATGAAACAGAACCAAATAAATGGCCTTGGCAGGTAAAAGTCTCCAATCATCACTCATTTCATCACTAAATTATGTATCTAGTGATTTTACTTTGACAGCATATTTAGAATGTTACAAAAATATGACAGAAAGAAAATCATTCCTATTTAATAATATTTTCTGTTGGATGTAGTGACTATTTTATTAAATAGTATACATTAGTTAACGGGAACTCATTTCCCGTCTTATAAACAAAAAAGAAGGAATGGTTTAGATTTTAAAGGTTCCGCAAAAGAGTTTGTTAAGGTTATTTTACCCCCTTGCTCAGCTCCCAGTCTTCCAGCTGCTATTAAACTCAATTCTGATAATCCATTGCTTTTTGCCATTTTAGCTTTATTATTAAGCATAATTTTCTTCACACTTATGCCATATACAGGTATTCAAAAGGTGCAGGTAAAAGTGTTGGGAGCACCAGAAACTTCATTAAAGATCGAACAGGTATAACTCGCAATCACTAACCGACTACAAGAGTAAGAATAAAGGTGATGATAGTTTCTTTAGAGGGAGGTTTAGAATTTCATTATTAAGAGAGGAGGGCTAAAAAGGGAGAAAGAGTATTAGAAGAAAAAGACAAAGAAGAAAACTAGAAGATGGGTCGTTAGAAGGGTTACTGTGTAATGGATGTGTAAGGTTTATCCTAAGTTTATTAACAGTTATTTTAAGTTTTGTATCTTTCCTATTTTATTCTAATTTCAGCCTAAAATTTCCTGCTAGAATGGAATTTCAGAAACGCAGTTAATGCAAATAAGAAAGAGTACTATTTAAGTCGTTACTTCACCGACTTTGAAAGAGAGAGTCTGATTCCCTGACTAGCGCCTGTTTGCCTTTGGCTAATTTCTCTCTTAGTTACTATGCTCAGCAATACCTTAGGCCCTTGCTTGGCTTCGCCGATTTAATTAATACTTAAGGGCCAACTAGTTATATTTCTGATAGCTTCGGATATACCTTTCAAATAGCTTAGTTAAGCTAGTTTAGTTTAAATTATTATTATTTTAAGTTCAAGCCCGAGTGGAGGCTTTGTGTAAAGTTCCAAGTGGGAACTGATTGTAAATATACTGAAAAATAAAAGGTTGTAAACCATCTTTAAGCCTTACGTGTTTTGTTCACACACTTAAGCGATTATCCGCTTGTTAGTGTTCGTGGGGTTCTAAGTTAGAACTTTAGAATTAAATAGTAAAACCCCACAGATGAATTAATTATTATCCCACCGTATGAGACTAGATCTCGAACACTTTGTACCTCTGGGAAAGGAGGGAAATCTAATAAAACAAGTTTTACATTAAGCTAGCATAGAATATATCATATGACAAATTTAGAATAATACTTAATATAGGAAAGGAAAAAAGAACAGAAAATAAAATACAGAATAATGCATAATGTGACATATACTTAAAATATAGAATAATACATAAAGTATAGAATAATGCATAATATATCATATAATAAGATTTAGAATTTAGAATAAAATGTTAAAACATAGGATAATACATGACGTATCATATAATAAAGTTAATAAAATAGAAGTATAAAGTGTAGAAGGGAATAATATTGTATTTTAGAGTTCACGATGACAAATAGTTTTCAGTATTCATTAGGCAAAGTTCATGAGTCATTTAAGCTTTCATGATTATAGAGTTCATATAATGACTCATAGTTCTTTATAGAGTTCATATGTTGTATGATGAGTCGTTCTTCATCAGTTTGCGATGAACAAAACAAATGATGAACAACAACAAAGTTACGAAAATTTTAAAAGCAGCATATTTTTATAAATTCTGATGCAATTTTAAGTGTTGACATATATTTTAGCCCAAAGGGGCGTTAGCCCAGAGGGGCTATAAGTCTCGAAACGGCATTTTGCATCGAATAACTACAAATGGCTGTATCACTTTTCAAACTGTTGCCCCCAAATGTATTATATTTAGAGAAATTAAATAATGAAGAATCTGTATGAATGTATGTCTGTTTCTTGCATTGTGACAAATCAACGATACCTAGAACTATCAAATTTTAAATAATGTAGTCCTACACCCAAATATGGGCAGCTGGAAATCCGAATTTTGAATTTCGAATTTCTTTTATTATCTTCTTCATATTTTTTATACTTTAACGAATTTTTTAATAAGAAACTCAATGGTTTGAAAGCAAGCAATGGCAACACACTATACGGAGTAGAATATTTTTATCTCCAGAGCGCGAGACTGCCTATCGGAAATTTTAAAGATAGGCTATTTTCAAATATTTTTATTTCAAAAGGGCGTTAGCCCAAATCACTATAAACTATATCGGTTCACTATAAACGACGTATCACTTTTTAAATTGTTACCACCAAATATTATCACTCCTTATTATATTGAAAGAAATTAAACAATGAAGAATCTGCATGAATGTATGTATATTTCTTGTAAAAGAACATTGTGAAAGAACGAACGTACATAGAAATATCAAATTTTGAAAAACGTAATCCTCCACCCGCAAATGAACCTCTGAAGCCCGGATTTAAAATTTCGAATTCATTTTTTTTACCCGTTTCATAATTCGTAAACCTTTAACGAATTTTTGATTAACAATCTCAACGATTTCAAAGCGGAGCAATGGCAAAACTGTACGGAAAATAACATTTTTATCTCTAGCACGCGAGCGTGTCTACCGGAAATTCTAGAGGTATGCTGTTTTTAAATAAATTGCTATATTGCTGTTGAATTAAATTTGATGTTGTTTATGTGCAAAGAACATAATATTTAATAAATTAAGTTAACGCACAAAACGTTAAAAAAAGGCCCTATGGGCGTAATGTAATTTTTTAATTTGTTTATAGTTTTAGTGCTATAGTTTTGCGATTATTTGTAGTGCTTACTTCGGCTTGTAGGGA
>KK121915.1:421756-459913 GCA_000611955.2 Stegodyphus mimosarum | reverse complement strand
CTGATAAAAATACAAATTACTCTTTCTTAGATAATTTAAAACTTTAATTTACTTTAATTAAAACTTTACTTTAATTTGTGTCTTTATTATTTCGAACAGGCTAATTTATTTATTTCTGCTCCAACAACCAGATGACGACGCAGCGAAACGTGTAAATTTCTTATTTCAAGTTTGGTTTTGGTATATTTTATCCTTTTTTGTTGGAGTTTGCCACTGTATATCTGTTTTTTTTTTTTTTTGTTTTGTTTTTTTTTTGTTTTTTGGTTTCTGCATATGTTTATTCCAAATATGAAATAAAATTTAAATGTATTCTTTCATTTTTTTTTTTGCATTATTGCGACCACTTTTTGCTGCTTTTAGCACGCAGCTGTATTAGGTTTTGAACTACTTTGTAGTTCTTCTTTATCTACATATATATATAATTTTATATTATTGTATTCACAATATAATTTTTCATTTGTTGTTTTTGATAAGAATAGAAAAAGCATTTATTTTTGTAACATTCATTCTTACATTTTTCATAAATGTTTTGTAAAGATATAATAACATTAAATTGAGGATAAAATTACACTAATTAACAATATTGTTACGGATTTTGTATTTATTTAGCTATTTTTAGTAGAATTATAATTAAATTGTTTCATTTCCCTGTGCAATGCAGCGCGTGACGACTTTTAAGAGAAAGCTACGTCGAAAATGTAAAAATACAAGAGCGCGTGCATTTAATATTTATAAGCTTATAAAAGCCGGATTAAAACTCCTCAGCTCAATAGTTATTTTAAGCGAACTGTTGTTTACTTATCGTTGTTATTGATTATAGCGAATTCGCTGTGAAATTGAGTTAGTTTCTCTGTATTTTGAATTTGAATTCTGTTGATATTCTAGTAGTTTAAAGAGAACCCGTACGCACACAATAATATCATAAAAATATTAGTAACTGAGATAATTAGCAAATTCACAGTTCCTAATGCTTCATTGTTTGTTATCAATTATTGTTTCACACAAATCTTCGAAAATGTCAACACTTGATAAATATCATACATCATTATATGCACTATATGTAATATATGTTTCATCATTGTACAATTACCACACTAAACTATTAATTAAAAAAGTAAATGATCGTGATAATTTCAAAAAGGGAAACTAAACAGAGCTCTGTAGATGAAATTTTGATACGGACCACATAGAAAATTATCCTTCAACGGGGCTTTTAATAGACCAAAACTAGAAGTAGATTAGAATTTATTCATACTCGCAATGATCCATATATAGAAAGAAAATGATAATTTTTATGCAATTAGAAAGCTCGCATTTAGAAAACTCGCAATGATACATCTATATATAGAAACAAAATGATAATTTTTTATCCAATAATTTTCATACGTAAGAATCTCATTTATTATTCTGCCATACAACGGTCCTAGAATTTGTACTCAAGTATTTCTTTGTCCCTTAAGGATCACGCTTCACCAGTTTATTTTTTACTTCTATGATAAATTCTATGTTTAAATTTAGCGCTGTTTTATTGTATGCCGATTTTGGTTTTAGAACTCCAGCTGTTCTTGAAATGAGAACAAGGCCATTTGCGACACGTGCGTTTGATGACGATTGTTTGAAGTGTGACTTTTCTTGTTGCAGCTTTAACAAGTTTAGAGGTAGTCTTTCTGAAGCACAACAATTTAAAACTAATATTACAGTGAATCTATCTTCGGAAATTATCTGCAGTATTTTTAAAGATTGCTCATTATAACAATAATCCCTGTTAATCTAACATATTATGACATATTAAGTAGTTAGTAGTTCATCAGCTAATATTTAGTAATTAATTAAAAATTATGAATTAAAAATAATTATTAATTAGTAATGAATAACTAGTATTGATTAATTAATAATTAATCAACTAGTCCTAGTAATTAATTAGCTAGCAGTTAGTTCTAGAAGAAGTTTTATTTAAAAATTATTATTATTTAGTAATTTCAATTTTAAATATCAGGTATTAAAATTATGCTGTGTATACACACTTTAAATATACGCGAACAGAATTTGCATTCAGGCGGGAAAACGGAAAGGAAGAAATGACAGTACATATTAAAAAAAAAAATTCTGACAGCTTTCAGATTTTAAGAGAGAGAGGCGTTTTTTGACCAAAGAGGCGTTTTTTGACGTTTCGTGTATTACCCTTATTTATTAAATATCATGGCCTTCGCACTTAAACTATAAAATTCAGTTCAACACCAACATCGCAAAATAATTTAAAACGAGGAGATCTTTAGAATTTCCGATACATACTCTTGCGCGCTGGAGATAATTATTTTTTCGTACAGTGTTGCCATTGCTCGTTTTGAAATCGTTGAGCAAAAAATTGGCATGCCTCTTCAGAAAAGTCCGATTTTGTGTCAAAATACCTATATTTGTAAAATGTTATATATAAATCTAATAAATATCCTAAGTCGCGCTTTCGAGATATGAAAAACGTAATTGGAATTTCTTTTCGTCAATTGGCCCAGTAGAACGGGAGATATAGAACTGACCTTTTTTTTTTTTTCGCACTGTACATTTCAGTTTTCTGTAAAATACTTACCAAACCAAGTAGACTATACATAATGACTTACAATAAATTCATAAATAGGGAAAACAGTGATTTTTTGAATTAGTATAGAACTCGTATTAAATCGGTTCTAGTCTACAACTATCGGGGCTGTGTACTCGAAATCGGAGTTAGTCGGAATCGGGCAAAAGGAGTCAGAGATGAAGTCGTTAAAAACACGTTGACTCCGACTCCAGTTTTTGTTGGACTGTTTCAATTTAAAATTAAATTAAAGTGAATTGAAAAAAAATAATGAGTTTTTATTTATGGACTATATACATTAATAAATATTTAGATATTTCCTATTTTATTGGCATATTAATAAATAAATATAAAGGAGGAGGAGGGATATGATATTTGCCATTATTTTTTAAGCTGATTGATTCATTTAGTTACAAATCTCATTGGTAAATTTAGGTAAGCAAGAACTTTCAAAATTGATGCCATTTGTATTAGAAAGCCAGCAGAAAAAGGAGCAATTATTGTTGAAGCAACGCGATGGGAAAGAACATTATTTGATGATACAGAGATTGTTAGAATTAAGAACGTTTTTAAAAGATGCAGATAACCCTAATGTTTCACTATCAGAAAGACTGTGGAATGATCTTGCAAAATTAGAAGCTCTTCTTTCTGCACGGTATATAACAATAAAAAAGATTCAATTTTAACAGAAGGCGAGAAGGACAGAATTTGATGTTTCTTCTTTCTGAAATGGAAGGTTTATTGCAGAAGTAATCATTTCTTCAACGAGGAAAAGCGAAACTAGTTTGCCAGACAATGAGATCTTGCTGGGTTCAATATACGTAGATCCAAAACACTGAATTTTGTTGGAGGACGAACAAATTAAAAAGGCAAAGAAAGCCATCCATTAACTTTCACTATGAATGAAATTATTCTCAGAACAACTGGAGTATTCAAATCAAGACAGTTAGACTGCAGACATTGCAATTGAGTCTCTATCCTCCTTTTTAATTGGGGAATTAGATTTTGAGAAATATTTGGATAATACTGAAAAGGCTAAGGCAAAGCGAATGATAATAAAGAGCTAAGAGTCTTTAGATATAAAAATGAAAAAATACAAGCAAGATTTCTACACAGCCCTTGAAGAAATAGAGAAATACGATCGTTCTTGCAAGACACTTCTTTTAGAACTTATACAAATATATCCTGAAAAGGTAAAAGAAGTAGCTTTAACAGTAACAGTTCTTCCTCCTACCGAAGTTAGTGGGGAAAGACTCTTTTCAGCTCTGAAGTTTATCAAATCTGATCTACGGTACTTTCTCAGAGAAGATCTTGCCTAAGCTACACTGTTTCTTAGAAATTACTAATGGTAGTTTTTCCATTTCATAATACATGCTAATTAATATAAATAATCTGCTATGCCATCAGTTTTTTGTAGCATCTATTTCTTTTACATTTAAAAAAACTAAGTTGTAACACATGTGTATATGTTTACATATCAGAGTCGGAGTCTTTAAAATTCCAGGAGACAGAGTCGGAGTCGGTCATTTTCCCTACCGACTCTACAGCCTGGTAACTATGAGACTAACACTCTTGTAGTTGTAAAAATCGCCTTCACAGAGCAAAAATGTTTTTAGAATAGTTAAGTGAACCATTTGGTTAAGAATAATGTCATTCTGCTGTTTATATTAGATCATCAAAGCGAATAGCTATTAATACAGAACTTGAAGTGTATTAACAGCAACTCTCAAGACTCTCCGGGCTAACGTAGTTGCTCTTCAGATCTGAGGGATAATGCCAGGATTTCAAGATTCTCGAAATTCCGTTCAACATCTAAAACATTTTCTAGACTATTAGCGCTAATACAAGGCTATAAGGCCTGAAATCTCTAAAACTAAAAATGTGTTTGTCAACAGATATTGATATTAACTTTTATTAGGTTCTCTTCCATATTACTGTCATGGAGAATGGAATTTCAGAACACTGGTTTTGCAGTTACTTTGAGGTGATCTAATTTGATACTATTCCAGGAAAGCTTAACTAGAACTAAAATCTGTAATAAGAAAGCATGTGAAATGCCTTTTTATCAAGATTAGTCTTCAGGAAAACTCCACTACTTGCAATATATTACATGACAGAGAGGAAATTGAAACTGTTCTGCCAAGATTACGCGGTTGTTACAGCCGAAAACATTGTGGCAAGAATGTCGCAAATAAAAACGTCACAAGAAAACAACGCAATGGGAAAATATCGTTGTAAAAAACATGGTGGAAGAAATGAATGACAAATCAATAGACTGCAGTTTAATTAATTAACAAGAGCAACAAGGACACCTCCTTCCCTGGCATGGCATTCCCTACGAAAACAAGGGTATAGTCAGACCTTTTTTACTTCGTTGTACGAAGTAAAAAGGAAGTATTGTAATCGAGAAAAATTTCGGGTATCATATTTCAACGAAAATATCTATTTTGACCGCTATCGAATGCAATTTAAGGATGTCTTTGAGTGATATTCGTACGTAAGAACAGAATAAACGACTGTTTTTCCAAAACAAAAATTATAAAACTCATCTAAAATGGATTCTGAAGAGATTTTTTCCTTGCCGTCTGTCCGTACGTACATATGCACGTATCTCGCATAACTCAAAAACGAGTAGCCTCAGAACATTGAAATTTTGTATATAGGACTGCTATAACATGTAAATGTGCAACACCTATTTTGGTTGTAATCGCCCGCACTGAAAGTATATAAATATAAAGTATCCATTCTGTTGCTCGGCTCAATGAGCTCAGTTTCTTTATTCTTATATGTTTGTTAATTGTGCACTTTTTGCTTTAAAAATGAAGTAACTGTGTTGTTCTTATCTTCCGGTTAAGGTTTTTATGCCTTTAGTTAACTTACATGTTATAGTTGTAGAATTATCAACAATTTAAAAGTTGTTTAAGTACTGTTAAACCTAATTTTTTTCGCCATTTAGCAGCCATATTAGTTTACATTAGAAACTTAGCAGAATAATGAATTTGTTGCCAATCTAGAGAAACTAAACTTTGCAACATCAAAGATAATTGCGAAAGATCTTAATATTGCGAATTAAATCATGCTTTTCTCGAATTTGTTCGAGCAAATAAGTGGTTAAGATTTACTTCGTAATTTATATATATATATATATATATATTCTGAGTTTTTATGTATTTTTGTCTTGTCGGGAAGGGAAAACTTAATTAATTGAATGAGGAATGCTGAATCGTCTGTAAAAAACTGTTTCTTTTATTGTTGTTGTTTGTTTGTTTGTTTAATTTCTTTTACACATCGTTTTAGATTTATCATAATATCTGAATAGAAAATGTGGCAATGATTAGATAATTCTTCAGATAATATACATAATTTTTTAGCATTGTGAGATATAAAATGAATGAAATGTAACGTTGTTAAGTGAACCTAACGCCAGAGTTTCGCTACGGTAAACAAATATAGTGAATCTAAAAAAGTGCATATATTCTATTGTGGTTTATGCGCTATCGACGAAGTAAATTTAATTCAATCCAATAAGTTTAAATGAAATGCAATATGCGTATCATTTAATATTACGTGCAAGGAAGTCATGTAGTGTACACATCAGATTTTTTTTATTATGAACAGGATCCCTGAATTCCTCTGTATTCTTCAGCAGACAAAGATTATGAACATGAAACGTAAAGGCAGCTCTTATTATTATAAACATTACCAGTAAAGCGTTAATGTTTGCAACCCTTTATCAATTTAAAGTTTTACTTACAAAACCCTGAGTGCATGATAATGACAGCTTTTCCTATATGACAGTTTCAAAATGCCTTTTCTAATTTGTATTTCACTCCTTTCCTTGTTATATGCTGCCTTAATGGTATATTGAACATGCATGTACTTGCTTTCAGAATTTGAGAGAAATATTAGAATGTTAGATTTACACTTTTCATTTTAATTTTGCTCATATTGGAAAAGGGAGTTTTCATGGTACTGTAGGTTCATGGTTTCGAGTCATGGTACTATAGTAATTGACGTGGAGATGTGGTTAGTGCTTTATTATAGAGTAGATCATATCGATACGAAAAGGATACCTGGAAAATATTAACTATTCATTAGGCAGAAATGTTATCGATCTTCAACAATAGTCCAAAATTATTATTTCTTAATCTACAATACCAAAGCGTTTTTAAAGTAACAAAAACCACTAACATCACCTACGTCGCTAGAATCTTAAACCTGCGTGGCAGAATTTCTGTTATTTAGTCTTGGGAAGAAATATCTGTAGAATAATAGCAATATTTGAGCTGATATGTATTTCAGAGTTTATGCTGTGGTTAACTTGAAGTTCTCTTATGTAGGCATCATTGATGCTGACCCATCCGCAGTATGGTAAAGTGGGACATTGGTGTGGAGCTGTGATTATTCATAAACAGTGGGTCATGACGGCAGCCCACTGCATTTTAAAGTAAGTATAATCATATACTATGTTCATAAATGTATTTAAAAATTTTGCTTAAAAGAAGCATTTACAAAGCTAAGTAATTTATGAAGTTATGAGCTTTAATGTTCTACACGGGAAGAGCCTTCCTAAAAATGCTAGATTTTATTCATTAAAGGCACTGAGCTTTTAAAAGTTATTTGTTTGCAGTGTTATTGACTTGCAAATAGTTCATATGAAGCAATTTTCCTAGTGATAAATGTTTCAGTGCTGTCAAACAAATAGCATTTTAATATTTAATCGAACCGGAATGCGACAAATATTGATAAAAATGCTTATGTTAAACAACAATACACATATTTGAATAATTATTTAAATTTAATTATACAAGGGAACAACAAATTACGGATTAATTGTCTTGTTCCATATCAATAAAAAGGATCCATTTAAAAATAAATGAAACTTTTTGATTTCCGTAAAACCAAATATAAATCAATATTTATTTTATTTTTCATTTTTATTTATTTATATTTATTTATTGATAACATTAAGAAAAGAAGTTGCTTATATTCCTGAAAGACCAAGCTTTAGCGTAACTAAAAAAAAATAGCGAAATAACATTTTATTAGAGCGGACCTAAGTGAAAGCATATAATTTTTGTTCTCTTTTCACTGCCCAAAATTAAATAAAAGAATTATCTTATTTGCATAAAAACAAATGCATCGCTAAAGAGGCAAACAAACGGGAAAACTATATACAGCGTGTAAATGCTTTTTCATTAATCTTTAAATCAAGAGATCTCAACCAAGGGGGAGGATTTCATAATTTCAGGGAAGAATGCGTCAAATTTTTATTTACCTGTTAAGTATTCAGCTTTATAAATATAAAAATTATTTTTATTTAGGTTTTAATACTATCAACACTTTGCCCCCCTTTTTTTGTTTAATTTCTAAAACACATTAAAAGTAATCTAAATTTAAATAAATGTGCATGTACTTCTCGAATTTTGAAGAGAAGGAGGGGGGAATGATCGTGTAGCAATGAGGAAAGCTGTGCATGGGGCAAAAAAAAAAGGCTCAGAACCACTGGTTTAAAATCTGTATATTCTCCTTACATTGTTAATTCCTTCATGTGTGTTACCTCCTATATCCTCTTTATGTTGTTATCTACTGAATGTCATATACATTCTTCTAAATTAATATAAACGTTTCTTCTGAAGTATGTACTGTATAGTGTTATCGTTTTTCATCACTTGAGTTGCAACGTTAAACTTAATTAACTGCAAAACTACATTTGTTTATATTTCTCTGTTTAGATGAATTCTCGTTTTCTCACTTACTAAACTTTTAAACACTAAAGCACAGTAAAATGTACTTAAAAGGTTTATTCAGAGTTTAATGCAAATTAAATTTGACAAGACTTGTCATTGCTACTTGCGGGATATCAAAACTTGAGATATTCAAATATGTACAACGCAGCCAACTCCTCATTTTCGTCTTCTTAGCCCTACGCCTTACCAGATGTGCTCATTAAAACCCAGATAACTCATACATGGACCTCTCAGGAATAAACATTTTTCTAATGGATAGCCGTAGTTCGCTTCTTTAACACAAAATTTGCTCGCTATCCAAATTGTAGTTGAAATTTTGCAGTTTCTCCCGCCTTCTTAGCATGCATTCGTGGTTTAATGGTCAGCACACTCGGCGCATATTCGAGGGGTCAGTAGTTCGAGTCCCGGTGAAGGCACTGTTCATTTCTCAATTCTCCAGCTCCCCCCCCAACAAAAAAACGTAATGAATCTACAGTGGCGCCCGAACTAAAAAACGGTGGTGGATGATGATTCTCCACAACCAGGAATTTAGCGATTGGGTCCCCTAATCTCCACTCGCCCTTTAAAAGGGGGATTATATAAGGTATTTCTCCCGCCTTCGTGGGGTAATGGTCAGCACACTCAGCGAGTATTCGAGAAGTCCGAATTTCGAGTCCCGGCGAGGGCGTTGCTCATTTCTCATGTCTTCTGCTTCCAAAGTAGCCTAATGTCTCTACAAGCTGACGGAAGGAACAGAAGATACAAGAATTAACATAAAAATAATGAGTTAAAATAAATCTTACAAATATATAAAAAAAAGCTAAAATTCCATTACTAATTTAACAACAAACTCAATTTTATCTAACTTAACGAAATTAAATAATTTGAATACTTGGATTTTCAGCTATTTAGATTCAAATAACTAGCGTTTTACAATACATATCGGTGAAATTTTAAGTTTTCCAAAAATACTCTCAGAATTACTTGTTTCCAGTAATATTTGAACAAATACATCCAAAGAGATGTGTGAAGATAGTTTTTTCAGTTTTATGTTCTTGCAGTAGTTTATACATAGTCTGCCTTTTGATTTTAAAAAAAAAGTAGACTTCCATTGCACTCTCTTTTTTTGACCGTATAATATTTTGCTTTATACGATCTTTCGAATGCTAATGTAAATGTACTATTTTTAAAGCTTCAAAATGATAGATACTGTACAATCAGGCATAATATTAAAAAGTAGCTTGAATAACTCTAAAAATATGGTAAGGAATTCATCCTTGAAAATGGAATAAATTCAATACTTGCACTTCAAAAGTGCCCTGTTATTCAAGCTATATTTCTGAATGTTTTCTAACATATTGCGGAGCTAAAATACTGAGAAACTTTCAAGTAAGTGAAAAATTTATTTCTTAAAAATAAATCGGAATAAATTCAACAATTTCTATTCCAAGATCCTTTATTATTTAAAACCCATTTTTAAAATATATGCTAACATACGGAGGAGTTAAAATAAATTGCAAGAAGCTACCACGAATTAAAGAAACTTACCCTTCACTTTTTTTCAAATACAAGCTCTAGATTTTACGGTCAGATTAAAAAACTCTTATTTAATTGTAGTTTATCTAACCTTCTAAATTCGTATTATTATGCGCATTAATAAATTAATTAAATATTCCACTTGTACAATAGGGTACACCTTCCGTGTGTACAATAGGGTACAATGCTCCAAGATTGTACCCTATTGTATACCTATGCGTACGTGATTGTATCCTATATGCTTATACAATTATTATGATGATTATACGGTTATATGATGATTAGAGGATTATTATTATGATTGTACCCTACAAGATGTACATGTGATAAGACTGTATCCCATTGTAGACGTGTATCTGGATTTATACGGTATATTCCATAGAACAATACGTCAATTTCTTTGACATCAAATGCATAAAAATAATAACAAAATGTGTTTTATATGCAAAGGTGTTTCAGTATCTTTCAAATTATTCCCTTAAATGTATACAGAATTCAAATTATATCCTTAAATGCATATAGGGTTGTCCTTAAATGTATATATCGATTAAGACAAATTCATGGTTACCACATTCAGGGAAAACCTTTCCTCTAGAGTGATGAGAAAGAATTTCGATAACTCGAAAAGCTCTATTAGCTTACGAAAATTAGAAAGAGGAAGAGGTTGACCCCTGTCTAGCCGCAAGGCCTACAAAAAATATTATCCTCCATCCGTTACAGCCCACTGTTCTCCCTACCTCAGCCCGTGTTCTGGAAGGTGCGAGTCGGAGAGCATAACCTCAAGCTCACGGAAGGACCTGAGAAGACGATACAAGTGGCCGAAGTCCATTTCCATCCTTGGTACCATGCCTACGACAAAGACATAGCCTTACTGAAGCTCGAAAAAGAACTGGAATTCAACGACTACGTAAGAGCCATTTGCCTGCCAGATGAGGATGCAGGATACCTGGGCATGAGGTGCGTGGCAACAGGCTGGGGAAAAATCGATTTTGGTGAGTAAATTTTAAACTGTTAAGTCCTTAATTATAAAGAGTCATCAAAAATGACGTTAAATTTCTATATTGTGCTTTATCGAAAATCAACGTTTTCAGCTTTTATACCAAAATAATAGTAAAGGGTCCAAATTTTGATTATAGAGAAGGACGAGGTAACTTGCACAGAATTTTTGCTCATTAGCAATGACTCCACCATCTTTAACCAATCAGTTCACATAAAGGTAGCGGCAAAAAGCCCAATGCATGTTCTGGGGCGCTCAACCTACATCTTTTAATTCTTCAGCGTAATTTTTGGTAAACTTTTATGGGATCCAGTCAGTTGTGGCCGATGTTGTAGTCACATCCGACGTGATCCATATGGATACGTGGATGAAAACAAAATGTCGCTGACATCTGAAGATTCATTCATGAAACATCATGACATCTGAAAGGTCCAATTACAAAACAAAAGATCTTATCCGTCTTATTCAATGACTGTGTGTTTTACTAGCTATGTTACACTCGTAGTTATCTGGAATGGGGATTAAGACATTTTCATTTTTGTCTCCGTTGGTTGGAAAGCCATCCACTAGGTAGAATCCATTTTTACAACTGGATCTGGTTGATACTTTCGCGTCTGGTCTGTCGTTGGGCTTCAACACAGAGACATGTGTCCACTGAATGGCAAGCTATTCAAACGGCTAAGAGTTTAAAGTCAAGAATTGAGAAAGGGACCAATTGCAAAGATTAGTAATACATAAACATATAAGATACTTTGCTAACTGTTTAAGATTACTTCTTCTACCTTGACATTTTCACTTACCAACTGTGAGTTTATTCGCAATATACGAAACTATAACCATTATCTTCCTTGAATTGCTAAATTTAAATCATGCGAAAGCTGTCAGATCTTCCATGGATGAAATTAAGGCTCTATTTGTTAAAATCTTAGAAATGCAAAATCGAAATTTAACTAACCTTTCAAAAGAATTTCAAATGATAGTAATTCTGTTTTCTAATATACTTGTACGTACAGTTCTTATATAAACAAACCTTTTTAAGCATAATTTCACAATATTTTTTTAACAATTTAAGAAATCAAATCACATTATTGTGGTTTCACGTACAAAACTTTCTCAGTGTTGTTATTTCTGGTGTTCTTATTTCAGATTTGAGAGATCATATGTATTGCAGATTACAATTCCGATTATCAATAAACTTACTGTATAATGACAATATCTGACGAATAATATTTGTTACGTTCACCTGTTATACGCGTTTTGACAGTTTTGCTAGTAAATTACAAAAAACTGAGAACAACGCAAACAATAATCCATTGTATTTTTTAATTATGTTCACCAACGCCGACGGGAATTCGAAAAATTGCTTAAACATAAACCCAAGTCTTAGAATAATTATTTTGAAAGTTTTTAAATACAAATTCAATTCTAATATTTTATTTTCTTTTAAAGAAAAGTTGCTGATTATTTTTCTAAATATGTTAAACTTAATAATTTCTACGTAAGTATTAAAAGTAAACTTGGTAGTCCTTAATAAAAGTTTAGTTGTTCAAAAATGCGTTATAACGCAAAATTTAGGTACTAAAAGCCATGGACACTCGTGTGTGAACTTAAAAAATTTGCATATATCTATTTTTACGAAACGTATTGAACCAAAGGAACAAATTATGCTGACGAAGAATCACGCAAATATTCAGAGTCGAATACGTAAGCGCATATGTGCGCGTCTGCGGAGCTGTGATTGTGGAGAGCATATAAAAGTACAAGGGGGTTTGTGGCGATTTACATGCTCTTATTCCTTCATGCCATTCGTCGTGTTTTTTGAAAGAGCTGAGTACATTTTATAAGGTATCAGGTAAAATCAGTATTCACGAACATGTGGATGACGGAATGAGATGAGAATTGTCGGTTGATTGAAGGCAGGCCTATCACAAGTGCAAGTGGCTACAGAGCTCTTGTGAGGACGCAGTGTTGTCTGTACTTTGTAGAAACAGTTTGAAAACACTGGACCAATATCGAGAAGCCTGGACAAAGTCGACCAAGATTCCCAACGGCAAATGAGGATCTTTATTTCGGTCATTATTCAGCACGGCGGCACAGGATTGTTTGTGAGCTGTATGCTGCCACTAGAATCCGAATTTCATGGTTTACACTTCCCCAAAGGCTTCATGAAATAGGGCTATATGCCAGAAGAGCAGCTGCTTCCGCCCGCTCATTGCAGCACACAAGTGAACGCATTTAAAATGGTGCAGATAACATGCATCTTGGACAAGACTTAATGCAGCACCATGCTTTCTACAGATGAGTCTAGATTCAGCCTGGACACTCACTCGGCGTGCCTGTACCTGTATCTGAAGAAAGCCTGGAACACGATACCATCGCTCCTTCATCAGGGGAACTGATCGTTACGGTGGTTGGGGTGTAGTAATTTGGGCAGGCATTATCTTGGACGGCCTCACAACCCTGCATATGTTTGACAAAGACTCCTTCACTGCTGTGAAGTATAGAGAAGAGATCGTAGAGCTCTATTTCGACTTTTCAGAGCCACTGTTTGTTCCGGGTACCAGTTAATGGACGGCAACGCTCGTCCACATAGATCGACGATAGTGAGGATATTCGCTGCATGGATTGGCCAACATGTCTGAGAGCTCTTGAGGGGACAATTTCATCTCGCCGTATCCCTTCTAGAATCATTCCGAAATTGAAACCTACCTTGCTGTAACAGTAGGATCAATTGCAACAGGAAATCCTCAAATGCCTCTTATCCAGCATGCATTACGCTGCGCAACCTGTCCTTCTGAGAGAGGGAATCATATCCCAAATTAGACACATTTTCAGTTCGATAATACAGCGTGGATTTTGGATATCCCTGCACTAGAAACTTTATTGAATTACTGGTACTTAAAATGATCTTTGAATCATGAATCTCTTTTTCTGTTATAAATGTATATTTATACTAAATTTCATTAAAGTTTGTCTATTAGGTTTTCAGAAATTCCACATAATGCGCCAATTCTCTAAATTTTGCAAACGAGGGTAAACTGATAACAATCAGAGACAATGCTATATAATTTGATTAACAGAAAAAGAACTACATAAATGTTTTTAAAACCGACTAACATATTGTGATTTTGTGAAAGGGTACTTTTTGAATACGACGTAGCTATAAGAACAAAAAGACAAAAGGTACTAAAACTGCTCTGAAAAGCTATGCGTTTCGTTATGCATGCTCGTTACAAATCCCAAATGCCTTAGCAGATTTATTGCTTCAATAAGTATAGTTTATTGTCTGAATAAGTAGGGTATAAGGTACTTTATATTAATTAACTAATTATTATTATTATTTAAATTATGAGGTATTTTCTCCCTCCTTTCCAGCATGCCTTCGTAGTGTAACAGGAGCACACTCGGCGCGTGTTTGAGAGGTCCATTGCAAATTTTTCATGTGTCCTGCTTCAAAATAACCTAATGACTCTGCAAAATCTTTATTATATCTTCTGTGTTCCGTTAGTCCTCACTAGCATGCAAATTAAATTGAAGAGTGTAAAGTGAGGGTTTTGAACCTTTTAGATATTGTTACGATGTGCCCAGCCGTGGTAAGATAGCTTCTCCGCAAGGCAGGTTTAGTGTTGCCAGAAAATGGCAAGGAAAGGCATGGTTGTCATATTTGGTGCGAAATCGCCCATTTCGCGACAAAATCGGCGATATTCCAGGACGGATGGAGAACATTCTAAAGCGAATTCTTACCGGTTTGGCCCAGAATGTTCTCGAAGACAGGCTATATAAACCCTGCCTGTACGCGGAGTAGCAGTCTAGCGTCTAGTTGGTCGTCGAGTGCATCGTAAGTTGGTACATCGATAATGTGCATCGTTGAGGCTATCGAGTGCACTGCGAGTTGTAGTCTGGAGAATCTCGAGAGTACGTTGAGTTCCGAGATCGTCCGAATCGAGTCGGGAGTAGCTCTCTAGTGCTCTGCCGTGAAGCTACCTTCGCCGTTATAGCCTGATAGACTGAAGTGTGTGGTGCTGGGTGTTTCAGAGTGTTCGTCGTAGTTTTCCGTCAACTGCAAACGTGTTTTTGGAGTTGTCCTGAGTAATACTCGCTAATAAGTTGTATTTTCATTCTTCGTCAGGTATTGTCGTCAATCACTCCAAATACACGAAACCGCATGCAAAAATATAGAGCTTTAAGTAGCGACTCTTGTAGCTCATTTTCTTCCTCTAATTTTGCCTGTTCATATTCCAGCTTTAGCAATTTTATTAGCTAACGTTAAAACGCATCATTTAAGTTTTGAGCTAACTTACTTATCTAAATTTATGTAATCTTCGACTGCGATACCTTTAAACTGTAAATTCAACTTTACGTTACCTTACTATCCACAAATAGCGGAGTTTTTTTACAAATGGTGCGTTTTGTTTAAACTCAAGTTAAATTTAAAAACTTTTGGAACTTTGTTGTGTTCACAGGAGACAGAGAGATATCTCGCTTGCCAGTCTGCTGATGTCTGAAGGCCATTTGAATTAATATCTCACCAATAGAACCCTATAATATTTACTGCACAAGAACTCTGTGGAGTACTGTGCGGTGACTTGCGCGTAAATTGGAAAGCTATCTTGCCTTTAAGGAAAATGGAAAGCATATTGACATTGCTAAGACATGATCTGAGACCTTATTGCGATAGTGGGCAAATGTGATAGAACTCTTAGAAAAAATTATATAGTTCGTCGACAGCTTATGTTATATCTGTTGCCATCATTCAAGCTTGAACTCAAGTTCATATCTCCTTCCCTAGTTCGTATTATATCACTTCTCATTATTCAATCTTAAACTCCAGTACATAACGCCTTCTCTAGTTTATAACGGATGGTAATGAATATCAGCTTCGCTTCTTTATAGAGAGTTCTGCATTCTCTTTGATTAAGCACTATTTAACAGGAATCTGGTCTCATACCAGTTTGGACATGTTTACGAGCCTTCTGTAACTGTCTCGCAAATTATGTCTCCATCCTTGAAGATGTCCAGGCATTATGAAGTAGAATAATGCACTTGAGCCGACTGATTAGGACTAGAAAACTATCATAACATTGCCTTCGAGCATGAGTACTTTTATGTATATTAACCATTCCTTTATTTTGTAAATATTGCCACAGTAAGTACACCATCATTCCAAATATATCGAGCCACAAGTCATTCTGTTAAGTTTTGATTGGGATGGCATAGTTTCAGTTGCACCCTAATTAAATATCAACGAAAACCATTTCATTAACATTGCTGGCTTCACGTTTTATGCTCAAGGGATTCTGCCACAATACGACCAAGGTGTTGGATTTTAAACTGCTGAAATTGTCATCCTCAGCTTATATTATTTCTTAACGAAATTTAACATTGCTGGCTCAAGGAACTCTCCTGCAATATGACCAAGATGTTGGATTTTAAACAGTTGCAATTGAAATCCTTGGCTTATATTACTTCTTAACGAAATTTAAGTGCACGAGACCGTTTTGATAAGCACCAGAGCATTACATTATTATCATAATCATGTTCTTAGTGAGCATAATCTGTTCTATCCTTTGTAGAATATTAAGAAGCTGGTAGGGTAACATCTTCTCACGAAGTTAAAATAAAACACTTTCAATTCAATTTTTGCATAGCGGTGTGTTTAAACAACCTCTAACTTGGAACCGACCGAAGTCATGGTGCATATATCAAAATCATCTCATTTCAGAATGTAAGGTATTAATATATCCGAGCCATGAAGAATATTCAAGACCCTCACTGTAGAGCCAGTTTGCCTCATTAAAGAACGCAAGCTGTTTTAATAAGGCCCGGATTCAAGAAAAATAAAAAAAAGGAAAAGGCTTAGCACTCAAAATATTTTTCTCATGAAACAAGACCAAAGATGAATGTGAAAATTAACGGTTATTGATAAGAAATCTTTCAATGATAGAACACATGTTGATCTTGACCTTCCGAACAGAACTTCAAGGTCGAGAGCTTTTGTTTTCAAAAATATTTTTCCTTCGTCCTCATAATATTTATTCCTCAAAAGCATTAAGATTCTCAGAACGCAGTAATGGCGTTCTTATAATTCTAAGACCAGCTGAGTGTTACTTTGCTTTCTTTTATAGAAAAAATAAAATGATAAACGAATAAATATATATTCATATTGCATAAGTGAACTGTGAGAAAGTGATGATTAGTAAGCAGCTCACATTCATTCTATATTCATTCTATATATGGAGACATATATCTTCAACGTTAAGTATCATTACATTGCAGAAGCAGTCTCACTCAACCGAGCATTGCAGTTACTCACTTGCCTGCGATGTTAAATGTTATGGGCATCAGTATTATTTTGCAACTTTTGAGTCATGATTAGTTGAGAAATAAATAAATGTGTAAATAAAGAAGTCCTTTCTCAAATTAAATTACAGCAGCATTCATTCATCTGAATTAAAGAATTAAAACATTTTTTGCTGCGAAAAAATAAGAAAATGTGCCCCGCTTTGAAATTCGATGAGTGCAGAAATGAAAAAAAAGGGGGAGAGGAAGAGCAAGAAGGAAAAATTAAGAAAATAAATATTAAAGAAGAATTTACATCACCCAGTACATCGTCTTCAGGGAGTCATTTGAAATAATTTTATAACTAGAATTATATGTCCACCATCAATGGTTGCAAAAATAAAGGACAGGTAAGGACTTTTAAGGGCAGGATGCAGAGATTTATATATACGCGTGTGTGTGTTGCAATTTCTAAATCAGCTAGAAAACTGACGACATGTAATTACATTTATAATGTATTTGGCCTAAAAACGTATAAGATATCCGAATATATAAAGTCCGGGTAATTGGAGTTCTACAAAGGTTTAAAATTAGAGGTCCGGACAGGGAAATAAAATTGAAGGATAATCAAATAATTTCATTCTCTTGTTAAATAATTTCATTCAAAGCATTTGCATGAAATGTTATTGAAGTGCCCATAGATTTCTCCGCATGATAAAAAGACTGCTATAAAAATCATTTAAAAATGCAAAAAGTTGACTTCGATGCGAAAATCAACCAAAACGTATGATTTTGGTATCTTTTGTCACAGAAGCAGCTTTTTAAGTCTGTCTTATGTTAATGAAAGATATCAACACAATTTACGAAAACGTATCTGGTGGAGAGCCATAGAAAAGTTGAAGGCCGATGAGAGATAACATATAGTACTACCCGCTATTGCAGTGAAACGCTTGATTGAATAACTGAGTGGCATAATTGAAGGCTCGGTGAGTGGGTTCCAAAAGACGGAAGGATTTCGAAAATGCCCAGGTTAAAGTTGCCCGCGAGTTACCATCTCGGATGATGACTTCTTTGTGAATCTTCAACTCCATGCCCATCATTGGCCGAGAGGTTATGCCATCATTGGCTGAGAGGATACTGGTAATTTGACCTCGGTTCAAATCCTGGCAAACGGGTGAGCTGTATAGGCGTTTCCGTGTTTTTCATCGTGAGCAACATAGACACCCGACATTTTTTTATGAAGTTCTCCAGAAAACCATCCTCTCTCTTAGGAAAGAAGCTTTTTCATGCTTTACAGTAGTCAAATAAACCTACCCAATCAATCAAATATTTCAGAGCCACCCCGTTGCAAAGACAATTTTGAACGATAACCGGAAGAAGCGCATTGCTATACCCAAATCACAGCTGTCTTCACGCAAGTGGCTAGTACGTACGCAGTTGTTCTTCTCCAGTGTCTTCCTAACATCACAGGTATCGACGAAACTGAATGAAGAACACTGTGGTTGAGACCTACCGAATGTAGCAAAGTTCTGTCCTAGAGAAAAGAACAGAGTATATCTAGTTATTGAAGATTTGATGTTTTCTGATCCGGATAGAATGTGACATCCGACATAGTTCAGTGAATTCTAAGAAAGATCGAATTTTGCTACGAGGCTGTGTGCTTGTTTGAAAACGAATAAACTTAGATGAGCGTATTGGCTGGTATGTAACTCAGTATGGATTTCTGGCTGCTCAAACATACGGGGACGAAATTCTTAAATTATTGACAACGCCTCAATCTGCTGGCATCGACAATTTCATAGATTACCGGCGGAATTAATCAAATGAGCACTGTGCAAATGCGCTTGGAACAGAAAATTTACAACGGCATGAATGGCATGCTCTAAGGTTCTCAATGCGATGGAACATGCTTGTGATTGGAAAATGCCTTTCGTGGTCGATATGGAATAATTCCCCTAAATCTCATCAACTTCCTTGCCAATTAAATGCCTTGAAATTTTTAAGTCGTTTTTCGCATTTGAGTTCTTTGTACATGTTATTAAATAGTTGGCCGAGTTCTTTAATGCTTGTATTTTCTATAATTTTTCGTTGCACAAGGTGAGTTTCCGAGTTTCCAATAAAATAAGACTTTGCTTGCGTTAAAAAATTATTTTTTCTCTACTCTATCCTTCATTTTCTTGCCCCTTTCGAAAATACATTTTTAAGTTGTGCTACATATGTACCAGCCAAATGCCTGCTCTTGTCCTGCCTTCTCCACATTTCATCTGAATTTGCTGACCAGTGTTATAATATTAACTAATAAGCAATGCTTATCATACAGAAATAGAAAACGCTGAGAGATATGGTTAATACTGGAAAGATATTTGAAAAAGAGGCGTAATATAAACTTGAAAACATTGAATTCCAAAATAATATCATAACTGTTTAATTAACGTGTTCTTTTATGTATCATATTTATCAATAGAGGGCAGCACTACCTACAAAATCTGGTTTCTGGAAAGAACGAAAAGCGTAATCATAATAATAACATTAATTATACGGAATAAATAATGATATTATAGTAAGCTTTTTTAGCGCATCTTATGGGATAAGAAAAAACTTAGTTTCTTACTTAACTGCAGTTTTTTAAATTTTAGAGTAATGATAAATTTTAATCGAAATTTATTTTTGAATGATAAAATATTTAAATTAGTTTATACTATTTTAAATTAAATAAGCTTAAAAATTATGAAAATATTTTCTATACACTTTGGTTAATATTTTGTGGCAAAAAAAGTTATTTGATTGTTAATTCAAGTGTTCTATAAAAGTGTGTTCTGGTAAATAAATCCGAGTTTTTCTTTAGTGCTGCCATCTGTTATTAAGATTTAAATATGTTTTCTGCTTCATGTTAAATTAATGTAAGTTGAAATGAATTTCGATCGTAATAATATTTTCGATATCGTTCTCCTTTATTGTATATAAAAAACATAGAAGATGAAAAAGAAAAAAAGGTTATTTCTTCTTCTCCAATATTTGTTCAATTTTTAAATATGTTATTTATAATACATGTACTTTAGTCTGCTAAAATTTTAAGGACTGTATTACTTAATTATTAAAAAAAATTTAATAAACGCTGACTACCACAATAAATTAATAAAGGAAGGTAAAATAAATTTCACTATCTGGATATTATATGTGAGGAAGACATCTGATTCAAAATAATAAAATTCTCATATAATTACTTCTGCTGTGCAACTTTTTTATCTATACGATTTAAAACTTTTAAGTATAAAATACATAAAACGTTAAGTATAAGAAATGTAGCACTAGAAAATTATATAAAATCCATTACTTTGTACCTTATTAATTATTTCTTTGTTTGGATTAAAATATGGAAAACATAATTAATTTTCAAAAAATTCTTTGCAACATTTTTTTTTATTTATATCATTTTACGTACAAAAATTTACATATAAAATTAATGTAGCTTATATATGAAAAGAAAATACAGTACAAACAGATAAAAGACGCTTTTTTATATTTAAATCAAACTCTAAATTTCCATTTAAAAATATGAATTCAGATAAGAAATCTCATAAAAAAATTTATTACACGTGTAATTTTTCTACAGTAAAACTCTCTATCTAAAAAATGCTCATAACAGCTATCTTTATTGAAAACTTTATTGGTTGAAAACTTTAAATCTTTTTAACATCGTGTCAGCTGCTAAACTGAATAGCTTAGCTATAGTACTAGATAGGTTACTTATGACAACTACGTGTAATTTATTGCTACTTCAGATATAATTAGCATAAGGTATTTTCTCTCTTCTTCCAGCCTGCCTTCATAATGTAACAGTAGCACACTCGAAGGTATTCGAGAGGTGCAGGTTCGAATGTCGGCAAGGCGTTGCACGCTCAGTTGCTTCTTGGCATTTTCTGCTACGTTTCGAATCACTTGAAAGCCCATACTTCTCTTTTTCTCATCTTAACTTTAAAAGTACTTTTTAAAGGAATTAGATCTTTTAAAATCTCTAACTTAATTAATAACTCATATTATTAAGATTTGTTAAAATAATTGCTCATTTATTTAGTAATTATGTGGCCCTATTCAGTTATTGTATTAAGGTATTCCTTTGAAATGATCTAATTTTTCGATAGCGAGTAAGGCTTTAACCTAGGGAACCTGGTGTTACGTCTCTTTCTCTCGTGTAGTGCAAGGCATTGCACATTTTTCGAATCTCCTGCTTCAAAAATTGCCAAAGGACTCTATAGTGACGCCCCAACTGAAAGGTGGTAAACAAAATTTCGTCACCACAGGGATTTGGCGATTGGATCCCCTAATTCCAAGTCGCCCTTTAAAAGGGGGAGTACATAAAATATAGTCCTTCCTTCCAGCATGCCTTCGTGATGGAACGGTAGCACACTCAGTGCGTATTCGAGAGGTCCAGAGTTCGAGTCCTGGCGAGGGCACTGCACATTTGTCAAATGTCCTGCTTCAGAAAAGCTTAATGACTCAACACATTTATTAAATGAGCATAAAAGAGTAAATAAATGATAATTAAAATATTCATTAGTAACTTACTGATTTATAAATTAAATTATTATGATAAATTATTATGTTAAATTATTATGATAAATTAAAATGATAAATCTGTGTCGAGAATAACTAATTTTCACTTCATAAGAACAGAAACGTTGCTGTTACCAAAAGGTTTCAATAACGCTTCTCTGTGAGATACTCCAATCCTTTGCAAAGTCATTGTATCGTAGAATCAGAGTCATCAGAAGAGGCCTAAACATTGACTTTAAATAAAGTGACAAACGATGCATAATTAGGCCTTAAATGTGCATGCATAGACATGACAATGCTATAATTTTTAAGTCATATTGTCGTAAATTTTGGTAAATAGTCAAATCCTTTATATTACATTGTTATTTTTGTATATTGTTGTGGTACTGTGTATTGTTTTATTTATTTAACATCTAATTTTAGCATTTACAGTAATAGTTTTAGGTTGTTTGTGTGTAAATGATTATTTGGCTTCCTTTATGTATACAAATTTTTTACCCTTTTTAGATTTTAAATCTTTCAGTTCTGAATCCAAGCGCGTAACAGTTTAACTAAAAACGGAGATATGGATATAAAAGCTTACAAATGTTTTTTTTATTATTTTAAGAATATTTTAATTCCTTGTGCACCACATAATATTACACAAGGCTTACAGATAAAAGTGGAAGAATAAATACAACAACATAACACAAAATAAAATAAAGTTACAAATTCGCAGATTAAAACTAAGAAATAAATATGCAAAAAGAAGAAGATGCCAATTTATCTTGAACAAACACGTGGAGAGAGAGGTAACTTAATCTTTAAAGAGTTTTACTAAGAAAATAGTTCTTTTCTTCCTACTGCAAGCTTTGAATAGCAGAAAAACAAATGTTCGACATTTTGCACTCCCACGAAGCTACAAAAACCCAAGTTTGTGTTAGATAGCCCAAATCTCTTTAGATATGAGTTGAAATGACATGACCAGTTAGAAATTTATTAATTTCAAAATTGTAGAAAAAATACATATCGTTCAGTCTGTGAGGAACAGAGGGAAAATATAATTTAGTTAAAAAGGCAATAGAAGAATTTTTGTATAGTTAATTCCACTTGAAAACAACTTTACTCCAATTTTGTTTCATGAAGAAGGATTTAGCCAGTGTCATTGTAGTGTTCATTTAAAGGTTTGTAGCATATTTTGCCAACCAATCAATCTTTTCATTTCTTAGATTGCCAGTGTGGCTACGTACATATAATAAATGGCTTGATGACAAATTGGAGACATCTGACAAACTGTCGCCAATATAGCGAAGTTCTAGAATGTTCTAAAATGTAGTTCAAAATGCATAAGAAAAGGAAATTGTCATAAAGTCATCAATGAGAGAACCTAGCGCTTCTAATTAAAATAATGATACATAATAAATGTAGGAAATATTTGTGTTCTGTAATTTAGAAGCAACAAGAAGTATCTTATAATAAGAATTTTCAAGAAACTTTAAAGATACAGAATTAAAAATTTTATGTTACAATGTCGATGTTACTGTAAAAGGCCGTATGTTAAAAAAGAAATTATCAGAAATTGAAAGAAGAAAATGTTTTCAAAGTCACAGATATTTCCAATTATCAGTTCTCAAAATCTCAAAATCTTGCTACAATGACATTTTAGAAGGAGCTATAATTTAATTTTTAAAGGCATTCAAGAAAAACTTCTTCCGAAACGTTTATTGTTATCAATTCTTAGACTTCGAATCCAGGCAAACTAAAAAGCATATCCACATGAGATAAATATTTGTTAAAAAGCTACCTCTTAAATGGTTGAGTCATTTCTTTATTAAAGAAGTGCGTAAACTTTACGTGGCGATAATTTACGACCAAATAATATCATAAAAAGTTCTTCGCTTACTATATGGCTTTGTCATTTTCAAAAATTCATTTTAAATAAATGATTTTAAATTCTGGATCTCGAATTCCTGGTAGCTGAATTCTTAAATTAAAAGGCAAATAGAAACTATTTAGTTTAAAGTTATTTTAGGAATTGAGCTTGAATCAATAGATGAATATTAAATTGCAAATTTTTAAATTTTACGGTTTTTAGACGTTTTCTTAGCCTTTTTAAACCTCAATTGTAAACTCTTTGACGAATTAAACTATAATCTGATATCTTTAGATTATAATTGAATATTTTTCCGTTTTTCATTTTATTTTTACCAGAAACCTACCTATACCCACTGGCTTTTCTTGATATTCGAGGGTTCTTCAATAACAACGAAGACCTAACAATTGCTTATATTTAAATTGTTTTAATAATATTATGGAATGACATTAACTGTAACTACTAAAACATTGTTTCAGATAAAAGGGGATCCAACGTTCTGCGAGAAGTTGAAATCCAAGTCCTTGACAACATGGTCTGCCATAATGCCTATTATCCAACCTACAAAATACCAATCAAAGGCTGGCATCTTTGCGCGGGTGTTTTGGAAGGGGGTAAAGGAACTTGTCAGGTATGTTTCAAATCTCTTATTTATTGAAAACAAAATCAGCGAAGTAGATAATATACTGGTCACTGGTGAATAGTTATCGATACGGTTCTTGGAGCGAAAGAGTTCGAAAATAGCCTACTGTCTGCATAGGGTTTTAAAGGGATTTTTCCCTTCACTTGTGATATAAAGAGAGTGCATTTCCGTCCGAAAGTCCTTTACGAATGCATCTTTTCCCCAGGCAGAAAAGTAACGGGTGTTTTCCTGCAATAACGTATTTGGTATTTTAATTATTCTGATTCCATTCGAGAATTAAAATATTGATTACAGGTAGTTCTTGATCATCTGTACTCAACGTATAATATCAGTATACTTAAAATCAAATCCAGTATATGATATGCTTATGACAAGATCCAGTATCATTATACGATATACTTACTACGACAGTCGTGTCAGAACTGATGCTATTCTTGGTGTCTTTGAAAATAGTTTTATAAATTAGGATTTTATTTAGCATAAAATGGGTTTAGAAATGTTATAAACTTATGTAACATTCATATATACAGATAGATTTACACTATACAAATACATTTGTGTGTATATTTTATGAAGTAAATACAAACTCTTTCTTTAAAGTAATTAACATGAGCAAAACACACAAATACGTATAAAAATTATATCTTTATTTAAAAATAATAAGTGAGTAACTGTTACTCGTTTGAATATTACCTATTTAGTTTAATCAGAATTGTTATCTATTTGAAATAGTTCTTTCCCTCCCATGTATTTCAAAATAACATCTCATTCCTTCTTGAATTTGCTTTGCAACTTTGGAGCAGTTTTTTCCTTCCATATTTTCAAGAGGCTGAAATCCTTGATTCAATTTAGAAAATGCTTCTGGTAATTCTTTTGAGATAAACTGTTTTGGTTGTTTCCTTCTTCATCTTCTTAATTATTCCTTTCGTTTCTTCAGCAGCATTTTCCAAATTCCCTAGAGGCACTTCTTTCCATGACATTCTGATTTCCACTGGTAATTCTTTCGATGAAATTCCAATATTCTGCATACATTGACCAATATCATATTTTTTCAAAAAATCAACTGCATTACGCCTTTTTGCAGTTACTTTTCGTCTGCAGAATGTTTTATTACTTATCATAACAAACAAATAGCCGCCTAGACGGTATCAAAAACAGGGCACACTCCATCCACCTGGTCTATTGGACCTTATGATCTAGGAAGAGCCCAGCCCGTCCAATAACAAACGACGGCAACCACCAGCCCAGCTGTGTCCCAACTTAAATAGACACAGACTAAATGTCTAACAGTTACAAAAAGACTAAATTTATAAAGTTATTATTTAATTAAGCCCCGGACAACCATGCCTGAGAACGAAGCAGCCTAGATGGTATAGTGGTTAGGGAAGCCTAGTACGGTACCGAAGGGTACGGGTTCGAATCCCGAACGAGGCATGGATTTTATAAATGTGTAGCGTCTTTGCGGCATGAGGGCACTCTAAATATATGGCTAGACGAAAGTCCTCTCGCGGGGTTTAGTGGATGGCAGAGAGGTGAGAGACCTTCGGACAACCTCCGGTGTGCCCTTCCTCAAAATTGGAGGGGGGGGAGAAGAAGTCCAACCTCCTTGAGGCTCTGGCAACCGTTCTTCCATGAAATTTATCGACAAGATGACAACAACAACAAACAAATAAAGAAAAAGAAATAACATCGAAGAAGGTCACACGGTGCATTTCATAGGTGGAACGATAATTTAATGGGCATTCTTCATTGAGCGAACAAAAACAATGTTGTCTGAATATCCTGGAGGTAGACCTAAGTTAAAGAATTTTAGCCATTTTTAAAAGCGAATCATCGTAAGTACAGGACACACGTCCCGGACGTTACAAACTTACTTAGCGCAGGGACTCGAAAGCCCCACCACAGCCGTGTCCATATATATATATAGAGAGAGAGAAAGATATATATATGTATATATATATATATGTATATATATATATATCAGTATCAGCTGATATATATATGTATATATATATATCAGCGGTGACAAACTTTCAGGAGAGATAGAGTATACATAGGCGATCGGAAATCACATAGCAATGCATGATCGGAAACGCTTTCCTGGTGCGGGAGTGACCACACAAAATGTAAAAAAGGAAAGACACAAACAGTGAGACAAAACGTGTTTTATTATGTGTTTAGTACAGCAGAAACCAACAAATAAAAACAAAAGTAAACGATTATCGTCATTAAAAGTGTTCGAAATTACGACCCCGGACCGTGATGCAGGCGTCACTTCTCCGGCGCATAGAATCTGCATCACGAATGGAAGATCGAATGGAAGATGCATGACGCATGGCTCTTGCATCACGGTCTGTGTTGTTTCTTCGAACACTTTCTTTGATGACGATCGTTGTCTCTTTACGTTGCTTTTTCTTTGTTTTTGCTGTACTCCAAATAAGAAACATGTTTTCTCGACCCGTTAGTGTCCTTTCTTTCTTGACTTTTGTGCCATAATTACCGCGCCAGGGAAACGTTTCCGACCAAGCATTGCTATGTGATTTCCCATCGTCTACATATACTCTCTCTCTCCTGAAAGTTTATCACCACTGTACTGATACACACTACATATATTATTTGAGACAAAGCGTTAACTGCTCGACTCTATATACAATGAAAGTTACTAACATGATTCTATATTTAACAAAGGTAAGTATTTCAAATCATTATATCGCAACACATGTAGCAGTTTTTAATCATATCTTCTTATATACAAAACATAAGCATCTTACCATTAAAGTGTATAATTTAGTTATTTTGTTGAATACCTAGTTAGTTTATGAATTAACTGATCAAGTCAGTTAAAGTGTGTAACAAAATAAATAATTCCACACTTTAACTAACTATTCTATAAATTAACAAATAATAGACATATCAAGTGTAAAATAAACAGTTAAAATATTATCTATATATATATATGTGTGTGTGTGTGTGTAATGATTTAATGTGTAGGAGGAATCCGGGTACTTTTAAAGCTGGCAGTCGTGATGGCAGAGTGGCAAAGACGGGAAGGAAGAAGATATTGATACCAAACCAGCCAATTATCATCTTTATATTCATATTTCCAGGCACACTAGAATAATACCTCGTAGATAATATATTCTTTAATTATGAACAATTACGATAATTCCATATATACACAGGTAAACGGGGCAACATCATTTTTGACAAACAAGTAGAGCATAGACGACACGTTAACAGTGGCAGAAGCTAGGGAAAGGAATGAAGAAAAATGACGTAATTTCTTGAGAGCGGTATTTTTACTGAAGTAGATGCAAATGTAGAGATAAGCTATGATTGGCTAATTTTGGGTTTGTTACATCCCAAAGTTTAATTTTGGGTCTGTAATTTTGAGGTTAATTTCGGGTGCGTACAGATCTCGAATTTCAGAGAACAGATGAATTTAAGGGGACAGAACCAAGTTTAGAATGTTAATTTTGAGATCGCCAATTATTCTTACAGCAATTATCGTATTTTGTTACATATATCAGACAAAATAACAAATAACATGGAATTAGTATGAATAGAAATGCAAAAAACAAACGAAATATTGCATTAGTTTTCAAGCCCTTTTCCTTCTTTTGTTTTTTTTCTTTTTCAAAAAGCAAAATTGTAAGGTTCATTGTAGTTTAGCATGTTATCTTTTATATTAAAATGTGTCCTACATCCCTACTGTTTCACCTGCTCCACTGGAAGATATAAATGAGGAGAGTTTAAAATAGGAGTAAAAATCTAACTTTAAAACTACGGACTGGCAGTTTCAGCCGGCTGTAGTGAAACTCCTCTGTTTGCTCTTAGCCTAAATAATGTTTCTACCAGATGAGGAGTCTCTGTTGCGAATGAATATTAAGTAGCAGACATGCAATCATCAAAGCCAGGTGCAAGGATCTAAATTGAAGCCTTTGACCTTGTACATAACTGAATTCATTACCGTCTGTCTGTCCCGTGAGAAGAGAATGTAAATTTATGTTAGTTAGCTTAATTCTGTACCTAGAACTGAGTTTAAAAAAAAATCTTCGTTATTTTTCCCCAATTGTATTTACATAGGATAATAATGATATGATAGATAATTAAATGATAATTAAATCCGGGACAATAATTTATTTGGAAGGCTAAAAGGTTAGACTAGTATTTAGATTAAACAAAACTGTGTTTAGCCTCCTAAAGTCGTCAATGTTTTTCAAAATTGACTTGATTGCCACACGTTCTATGAAGCGAACAGATATGCCTGGCAGTTTTACGTGGCCGAGAGAAGAACTTTTAATGCTCATAATTATTTTTAATTTACTGATGCTTCCTTTCCACCAGTGACAATAAACAGGAATATGAAAGATATTTTTAATGTAGCTTCGGAATTCGATTGGATTGAAGCAAATTATATTCATGAATTCTTTAATTTAATCATGGAATTTTTTAATTAATCTGTTAAAAAATCTTTACTGTCTGTTGTTTGAAATACCTGTCTGTTATTTGAAAGCAATACTTTGAAACTTAAAAATAATGCATAATTTTTAAACGATTTGAATTTGATTTACTGGCAATTAATTTCACGTAAGACAAACAGAACTAGCAAAAGAAAAATATCTTATTAAGTATTTTATATTAAAGAGACTTGTATCTGAGTTCCAAAATTTAACAAAGCTATATTACAGCTTAAAGTTTCTACTCATTTTTTTTCAGAGTTGCAAAGTACTTTTTTATTAAAACCCTCGAAATTTTTTTTCCGGTAATTTAGTTCTGGCAAAGTAAAATAATTTGCCAACCGAGTGAAATATTTCTTGCTGCAAACGACATGCACGTAATCCAGTAAATAAATGTACAGTTATTTTCTGAATCATTAAACCGTTTCTTTATTAAAATCTTTACAAGTTTCCGCATAGCATTATTTGCGATAAAATAATGGCATGACAATTTTTATATCATTTCCTTTGCTATCTTAAAAGTTCATTTTAAGTGAACGATTTTATGTTCTACATAGTTTTAATTTCTGGGAAATAATGTATAAATTAATAGACTTATGTTAAAAGCTTAGCTTAAAATTATTTCGGACATTATTATTTGAAATGAAGGGATTACATAGAGATCAAATTGCAATTCCTTTTCGTGGCGAAACTATGGGCGAAATTTTACGGTGTATATTCAGCTCTTCTTACAAAGTAAAAACACAGTTTAAAATTTTTTAAATCCGTACCTAAATAGAAAAATCTGCCCATATATCCTATATGACCACTCGCCTTAGCAGAAAGGGAAACAAATCTTCATGTTTTATTTTAGATTTGTTGCAGATATTAATAGAAACATTAATAGAGATATTAATAGATAGAATTCTTTTAATCGTTGCAAAGGTTCAATATAAACTCAACCTTTTCTATAAAAGTAAAGCAGTGTTTTAATACAATTTTAAATCTTTATGGAACTACTCATTCTTTCGGAGAAACTTTGCAACAGATATAGAGTATGAGCAAGTTTCTAAGCGAGATAAATAACGTTACTCAAAAACTCAGTATCACGGGATTTGGCTTTGGGTAAATGAATGCGTTCTACGTAATTAATGCAGCTTTCATTTTGCCACATTATGGTCGCGAAACAAAGTAGATTATGCTCGCGAAATGTTATAAACTCATTTTCTGTCTAATCCTAAACGATGGATGGCCTCATATGTTTTAATAGTTATATTGAAAAGGTTAATTAGTGACATTTTAAAGTTTCTGAAATGAAAAATTTATTTGAAAGCATACTGTGTAAGTTTTAATCCCATTGCGTTATTTAAATAAAGCACGACGCACTTTTGACAAAAGTATTGATAAGTGAATGACATTTAGAACGGCAAATACAATTATGACAAAAATGCAGATACAATAATTGCATCTATAAAACTTTGCATCCATGTAGAATTAATTCATAATGTTTTCGTCGGATCGCAAGTTCTGATATTCACTTTAATGCTTTTACAAACATTTTTGCCCTAATTAATATAAATTGCTTTAAAATTATAAATTAATGGGAAAAAATCTGACAGCTTTCACATTTTCTATTACGCTTACACTGGTGTTTATTTATTTTTTATTTACAGACAACTACACGTTTGAAAGGCATTTGGGCTAACGACACTTTGTGCTAAAAATATTTAAAAACAGTATATTTTTAGAATTTCTGATAGACAGTCTCGAGCGCTGGAGATAAAAATATTTTATTCCCTACATTGTTGCCACTACTCGCTTTGAGATTGTTGAGTTTTTTAATCAAAAATTCGTTTTTGTTTACGAAAGTTTTACGAAATATGAAATGGACTCTAAAACAAATTCGAAATTCGGACTTCCAGGTGCCCATTTTTTGGGGTATGAGAATTATGTTATTCAAAAATTTGGTTACGTTGTTTATTCACAATGTGAAAAATATACGGACATTCATGAATATTCTTCATTATTTAGTTTCTCTAAATATAATACAGGGTCATAATATTTGGTGGCAACAATTTGAAAAGTGATTCGGCCATTTAAAGTGATTCGATGTAAAATGCCGTTTCGAGACTAATAGCCCTTCTGGGCTAACGCCTTATTATTTAGGCCAGAGTTTCTTAAACTGTGGGTCGGGACCTCCATGGGGGTCGCCGGACCTTTAGTAGGGGGTCGTCAAAAATTTTAGCAGTTTTGGTATTCCTTTAACTTATAATAATTTTACAATTACCAAATATTTTTTCACAATGTATCTAAAAATAGGTAAAGATAAGACAATACAGACAAAGAAGGAACGAAAACGTTTCGACGCATTCTTTTTATAATATAAACGTTCATTTTGCTTGCTTTGCAAGTGACGCTGTCATTTCGTCTCGTACTTATTTAAAATTTTCACTTTGCTCTATGGTTTACAATTAGAATTTAAAGTTAATGACCTAAAACTGCAATAGTATATTACAGAACAAGTGAAAAAAGTTGACAGTTTCACTGTTTCACTCCGTGTGTGTCGGATTTGCACAATGCTTATGGGGTTCCACAAAATATTCTTAAATATTATGGGGTCTTGGGGTCGCGAAAAAATTCTTAGTGATAAAAAGAAGTCGCGACTAAAAAAAGTTTAAGAAGCCCTGATTCAGGTTAAAAAAATAGGATTTTTTTCCAGTCTTTCTTACGTATATCTTAAAGAAATATATTATTATGAAACATTACGATACCATAAATATATACATTCTACCATTTTGCCAAGTAACTAAATCACAAAACGAAATACAGAATTGTTTTACCTTTGTTTTCAATTTATTACTCAAGCAAGCTGAAGAATAGACGTTTACCAGAGACTACTTGCGTATATGACCATAAAAATCAATTACAGAAGGTCATTCTTAATGATATTAGACGATCCTTGAACTTTTTCTGCTACACCATTCGATGTCAGTTAATGCATGATTTATAGACTTTGCTTTGCATAATAAAGAAAACAGAATTTTATATTTAAAAAAATCTTAATTACTTTCTTTGTTCCTGAAGGGCCATGTCTGTGATATTCTATACGGTAGAAATGTGATTAGCAATCAATTATATTCAAAAGAGCAGCAGACGACATTAACATAATAACACCGATTTTGAGAGAAAGTAGTCATGTGAAACATTTTATTAATTGAATATTAAAAAACATATAAATTCAGTTACATTTCTGAGTTTTAATGAAATGAATATTATTAATCTTGGAGGTAATGTTATCTTGTATAAAATCTGATATGTACACCACATGACTTCCTTGTATGGAATACTAAATTATACGCATTTTTTCTTGCATTTCGATTAAAATTATTGGATTGAATAAAATCTACTTTGTCGATAGCGTGTAAACCATAATAGACTAAATGCACTAACTAACTATATTTGTTTACCACAGCGACACACTGGCGCTAGGTTCACATAACAGCGTTACATCTTATTCATTTTATAACTCAGAATGCACAAAATTTATATCAAAATTTATCTAATCGTTGCCACATGTTCTATTCAAATACTATAATAAACCTAAAACGATGTATAAAAGAAGTTAAACAGCCAACAAAAAAAGGATAAATTTTTTCACAGACGATTCAATATTTCTCATTGAATTAATTCATTTTCACCTCGCGAAAAGGCTAAAATACATAAAACTTCAAAATATTTATATTAAAAATTACGAAGTAAATCTTAAATACTTATTTCCTCAAATAAAATCCAGAAACATGATTTAATTCGCAATAATAAAAGAAGACGTTATCTTTGTTGTTGCGAAGCTTAGTTCCTCTAGATTGGCAACAAATCCACTATTCTGCTAAGTTTCAAATGTAGACAATTTGGCCGCTATGGTGAAAGCAATTAGGTTTAGCCGTAAACAACTTTTAAATTGTTGACAATTCTATAAATATTGCATACAGATTTACTAAAGGCATAAAAACCTTAACCGGAAGATAAGAACAACATAATTCAATAATTTTTAAAGCAAAAAATGCACAATTTACCAACATATATGAATAAAAGAACTGAGATCACTGAGTCCAGTAACAGAATGAGTATATATATACGTATATATATATATATATATATATACATGTACTTTTGTTGCGGCCGATTCCAACCAAAATAGGAGGTGTAGATCTACATGTTATAGTAATCCTATTACAAAATTTCAACGTTCTGAGGCCACTCGTTTTTGAGTTATGAGAGATACATACATAAGTACGACGTACAGACACCATGAAAAGTGTCTTCTGAATCCATTTTAAATCAATTTTATAATTCGTTTTGGGAAATAGAGTTCTTTATTCTGTCCTTACGTACAGATGCCACGCAAAAACGTCGTTAAATTGCATTCGATAGCTGTCAAAATGGATATTTTCGTTGAAATATGGTACTCGAAATTTTTCATGATTGCAATACTTCCTTTACTTCGTACAGAGATATAAAAATGGCAATCGGTTCTCTCAAACAATTATCACCCCATTATCTTTGAACGTATAGATACATCCTCTTTCTTTTTGGCAGCATAATATCTTCTCATACAAGCGAAGAGAAATGAGAATTCCAGGGATAAGATTCTTTGTCAAAAAATTACAGAATATATTTATCTTTTCGTTGATTTTCAGAATATATAGCAAGTAATCTGAGGTGACTACAGAGAAAAGGTGTTTTGGACAAACTCGTGCAAGAAAGTGTAATTATGTATCAATAACGTACATACGTATGTACGTACGCACAGACGCCACGAAAAAGTTCTTTCAGAATCCCTTTTAAATCAGTTTTATAGTTTATTAGGGGAAAAAGAGCCCTTAATTCTGTCCTTACGGTCAGATATCACGCAAAAACATCGTTAAATTGCATTTGATAGCAGTCAAAATGTATATTTTCGTTGAAATATTACACACGAAATTTTTCGCGATTACAATACTTTCTTTTTACTTCGTACAAGGAAGTAAAAAATAAAAAAAAAGAAAATTTATTTAAAGGAAATTATATTGATAAATATTTTTCCTAACAATCATATAGAAATATCCGTCACTTTAATCTCCTAACATCCGAAAGTTTTCGCAACTGGTGTGTTTTTAGTTACATGCAAGCGAAAAACATTCGGTCTTCAATTTGTATACGGCTCCTGAAACTTTAATATCCAATATCTCGGATTATTTGTATCATATGAGCGTTACACATTTTGTATTTTAATTTTTATTACGAGTATAAAGTTTTCCTAAATATAAGCATGGGGTTCACGAAAATGTACAAAATGTTGGATTTAGCCACTTTTATAAAACTGATTTTATTTTTAATTTAAAAATGCCAAAGCATGAAATTTTGTGAACACGGTGTATATTCTTGCAAACACGAAAGATTCTCGAAGCATCTTTTATTATTTTAGCAGATTTTTTTAAAAATTAGTTAACCTTTTTTAAGAGATATTAAAATCTAACGATGACAGATGCATTTATTTTTTCTTATGAAACGGAAATCTTTCTTCAAGTGCGTTTATAATTAAATTCTAATTTTATTCTTACACGTCATTACTGCTAAAAACATTGTTTCAGTTTATGCTGATAAATAAAATTTTTCCAATAATATATATATATGTATATTGGGAAAATATATAACATATAAACAAAGTTTTATTGCAGTTTATGCTCAAATAAAATAATGTTTCAGTTTATGCTGAAAAATGCAGCTTGAAATGATGATAACAAATTACGAAACATTTTGTACTGCTGTAGTATTTTTTATTTTAGAAACTTCATTTCAAACACCCTTACAATCCTGACTTTTGTCACTATTTACACTCCTAAACGCATGTTATTCTGTTAAATATTCATGGGTATTTTCTTCAATAAGATTAAAATAATTCAAACTAAATGGCATTTTAGTTGAGACACAGTCTGATTTACCCATTTAGGATAACTGAGTGTTTTAATATAAGGTTGTTGGAATAGTGGAAATACATGCAGGCTATCAGCTTAATGGATATGATGCATTCGTAGAGGATATTTTAAGGGACACTGGCTCGTATTCCTGTTACACTTTCGGAAATTGAAAACCAACCATGCATCCAAGCAATTAGCTTGGGGTCGAACCCGCGTAGAACTTTTAATATTCAGTGGTCTTAGCTATTCGTTCATTAGTGCGGTTGTTTTAATATATGATATTTGTACTTTATATATTTGAAACCTTGGTTAGGAGCTTAACATAGATGGCTAAATATTTCACTTCAAAGATCTTAACGTTCTGCTAGAACTTAATCTCATTTCATAAGGACTTAGAATATTACACTTATGTACGCATTTCACATATCTAAATATTGAACATTGTTGTTTGAATTTATATTTTTATTTGGTGTTATTTAAGAGTTTTTTAAATATTTCATGATTATTTTCATTTTCCCCCTACTGATGAAATACGTTGATGAAGGCGATATTCAGTATTTTAATTGCGTAGATATACTGCTTTTAGTAGGATGAATGCTATGAAAAGAAAATGGACTTATTAAATTATGAAATTTATTAATTTAAAACTTATTAAATTTATTAATTATGAAATTTTGTAGTGCAGTTAAAGTTCATTTAGTTTGTTAAATAGACTTTAATTATGAAATTTTGTAACTTAGTTAAAATTGATTTGTTTTGTTAAATACAATCTTCTGTTCCGTTATGGATGAGGTATAAATTCAGATGTATTATTATCGTGTAACTTTATTACTCGTTCCTGAGAAAATTCCATTAAAAATTTAAAAAACAGCCTTACTTAAGGCAAGGGTCATACAATCAATAAAAACCGGCTATATATATATATGTGTGTGTGTGTGTGTGTACATATCTTAGATATATATATATATGTAAGATATAACAAAATACACTCTTAGGAAAAAAAAAGACGTACCAAGAAGGAATTATCCGAATGGGACGAAAATCGGTAGAAGTGATGTACATGTACAGAAAAACAAGTGATTAGATTGAGAAAAATTGGATGATTTATTAAAGTGATAGAGCTTCACAAAGTGAAAAGTCAGTAACGCGTTTGTCCACCTCTGGCCCTTATGCAAGCAGTTATTCGGCTTAGCATCGATGGATAGAGGTTGCGGATGACCTCCTAAGGGATATCGTGCCAAATTCTGTCCAACTGGCGCGTTAGATCGTCAATATCCCGAGCTGGTTGGAGGGCCCTACGCATAATACTCCAAACGTGCTCCATAGGAGAGAGATCCGGCTACCTTGCTGGCCAAGGTAATGTTTGGCAGGCACTAAGGCAAGCAGTAGAAGGAGTGGCGTGACATGAAGGGCAAGACAACGGACCTTAGAACTTCGTTGACGTACCGTTGTGCTGTAAGGTTGAGACGGATGACAACCAATGGGGTCCTACTATGAAACGAAATGGCACCCTAGACCATCACACCTGGTTGTCGGCCTGTCTGCCGCAAGACAGTCAGGTTGGTATCATGCCGCTGTCCGGGGCGTCTCCAGACTCGCCTTCGCTGGTCATCGGGGCTCAGTTCAAAGCGGGACTCATCACTGAAGGCTATTCTACTCCAGTCAGTGACATTCCAGTGCGAATGAGCCCGACACCACTGTAAATGGGCTCGACGTTGTACAGAGATCAATGGTAGTCGGCGCAAGGGGCGCCGTGATCTCAGCCTCCTTTCTGTGAGCCGTCTATGAATGATCCTTGCGGTCACTGAAGCACTAGTTGCACGTACAATCGATAATAAGGATGCATTTGGGGCTCTGAGTGTCGCTCTGACGATTGCTCGGTCTTCACGTTCTGTCGTTTTCTCTAGGCCTATTGCTTCCTTCTTGACGCTGTGTGCGGCCATGGTTCAACCATTCCTGCCAACGTCGTCTAATACGGCATCACTCCTGCACAAATATCGAGCTATTCGCCGATAACACCAACCGGCTTCTTTGAGCCCAACTACACGACCTCTCTCAAATTCTGACATCTGCGCATATCTTTCGCGCATCTGTATGCGAGGCATAATTACTGTCTACCAGAAAACACGGAATGAAATTCGTGAAGATTTTATGACCTGGAATCGTATTTCTCCCCTTAAATATCCTGCGAGTTGCGCAGATCAGATGCGCTGTAGCGACAACCGTTCATTCATTGGCAGCCAAAATGTAAAATTTTGCATTTTCCATCGAAACCTGTATGCATATCAATTTGTCTCCAATTTGCTTTATATCTTCTCGGTGCATCATCTTTTTTTTTTCCCTTCGACGTTCTCTAAGAGTGTACATACAATAGTTGCTTTAAAAAATAATTGATGACCTTAAAATAAACGATTCTAGATTTGGTGCTCTCCCCCTAAATTCATCTCTTCTCCCAAATTCGAAATCTTTCTATCGTTATGTAACGCTGCTTGAAAAACGTAACTAAAAGTAAAATTAACCAGTCACAACTTTGATTCACATATGCACCTACTCTGTGACGCTTATGCTATCCTGCCTGAAATGACGTCACATCTTTTTACCTGCGCATATAAAAATTATTGTATTCAACGATGACTGAAAAGTAATTTGTCTGCCAAAAGGACGATTTGAGATGTGTGGAAATAAAGATGGTGATTCTTCAATTCAGTTTTATCAACGTCTTATTCAATCAATTATTTTAATTTCAAGTAGAAGAAAAATACTCCGATGCGATCCGATTCCTAAGAAAAACCCTCTAAAATATGGATAAAATACATTAATGTTCAGGTGAATTAAAATTGAATTAGTTTAATTGAGTTGAATTATTACTTTAGATTTTACATTAAAATTAATTTTCACTCCAATAGACAAAGAGGAATAATTTTCACTCCAATAGACAAAGAGGAAATAAGATCAGATATGATTAATTATTGGTGATTTTATCGACAATGGCTAATACCCTTTGAAATGCCGGCTTTTTTCTATGGAATCAACGATAATTAGTAGTTTTTAAATTTTGTTCTAAACGAATTTTTAATTATCAACTTTTAATTAACTTCTATTTTGCAACATTTTTTAATTACATAGTTTTTACTCTGATCTTCCTACGGAATAGTCTCTAGTTAATAATTCATATATACGTACATACGGCTTATTTTCATTGATAGTATATATATATTTACATATTCCCTCTGCAACGACAGTGAAACAACAAGCAGCTGAGATTTATAACTAGATTGAATTTCATCTGTATAGCTTTATTGATCCATATATTCTCATATGACAAATATTTTGCAGCAAAGCTGCACTGACAGAAAAACTACCAATATTATCGTCTTTCTTCGAGTTTCTTTGTCTCCCGACTTCCAACTTTTAGAATACTATATTCTAGAAGTAATCTAGACAACTATATTTTGCAAAACACTGGGGCACCATGCAACTGTTCTTGGAATTCTGCAAATGAAATAAAAATTCGAAGGAATATTTTAATATTATATGAAATGCAAAATTAAGCATTTAAAAATAAATAATAATAATAATTAAATAAATAAAATGTTTTA
>KK121915.1:409430-421632 GCA_000611955.2 Stegodyphus mimosarum | reverse complement strand
TTGTTTCCTAAGATGATGGTAAATAAATCAGCTTTTATAAAGAAAATTATAATTAAGTAATAATTCTGCCAGTGAAGGATATGCAGTGTTGGTACATTTTCAAAGCTTTTTTAATATTTACCTTTCTTAGACTTCTCGGGATCCACAAAAAATTATAATTTTAAGTTTTCCTTCAGTCGACAAGTTTAGAAAACTGCTGATCCAAAAAAAAATAGACGATTTATAAAAGTGGGGAAAATCTGCACAAAAAAAAATCTAATTAAAATTTACTTGTTAGCAAAAACGAACAGCAATCTTAAATTTTAATTGTTCTTAGTCTTTATGTCTCTCTGTATCAAAATTTGTAAACTTCACTGGAGATTTCTCCCTTATCAGTAGCTTATAAAAAGTACGTAGAAAATAACAACTCTGAGAACTATGATAAGAATCAGTTTCAGATCAATACCTTAATTGATATTGTTACTTCTGGCAAGGATCAGCTTTTTCATAAATTCCGAACTTCTTAGTACTGTATTGAAGAATGCTGAGATAAGAATATTTATAAACAGATTATAATGATGAGAAAATAAACGTTACTTTAAGTACAGTAAACTTCCTGTTTCTCGGACTCGGAACAGTAAACTTCCTGTTTTTTTTTTCTTTTTTTTTTTTTTTTTTTTTTTTTTGCCCAGGAGGATGAGGGGAAGTTGTGGGGAATTGGGTCACTTTTTTTCTGTAAGACATACACAAGTTACTGTAAATATGAGGGAATTTTTATTTACTCTTTTTTATCTTTTATTTTGTTTATCGAGCTTTATTCATTTTAAAATTAAATGCTTTATTTCACTGACGCAATTACAAAAAGGGCTTCATATCACGTAAATTAAAAAATAGAATTATATCTTTTTTGTCTAAATGTATAGCGTATATATTTTTTAAATGATACAAAGCAATGAATTTACTTTTTACTTTTAGAAGACTTAAAACTAAACATTTTATCTTTGTTTTCACAGTCTTTGTTTGTTATAGTAAATGAGATGAAGAAAATACTATTTGAGAAAACATTTACCCATTTCTGGTCAATAAAAATTAAGTTATAATTTTTGTTGACTTAAATTAATAAGTTGCAAATAAATAATAAAGGTTTATTTAGAATAATAATAATGTATCCTTTGTGTCAAAATTATATAAGGTATTTCTTCCTCCTTTTTAGCATGCCTTCGTGGTGTAGTGGTAGCACACTCGGTGCGTATCGAGAGGTCCGTGGTTTGAGTCCCGGCGAGGACATTGCTGAATTTTCATCTCTCTTGCTTCGAAATAACCTAATGACTTTACAATTTAATGATAAAGTACAAATAAATTAGCAAACTCAATTTTATTTAGCTAGAAATGTTGTTTGTTTATCTGAAAGCCTAAAGGGAGTATCTGTTTAAAGGAAGGGAGGTCTTCTTAAAAATAATGTCACACATCTAGCCCACAAAGTCCGCCACATATCAAAAATGTAATTATTAAGTTCTATAAAAATACTGGAAAATGTTGAAAAGCAGTTAGCAGAATTCAAAAAAAATTCTCCTGGAATAAGCATCTATAGCCATACTTTTTTATTATAAAAATCTGTAAATTATATCCCTCGAACTTATAGTATTTAAGACTGCATTTTTATTTTAAATTGCAAATCTCTACCAACACATGCATCAGTCCAAAGCTTCCATCCGCTTCCGTATACATGGACCACTGTCAAAACTCTTTTGAGTATGTTGCTATAGTAAATGAAATTGCAAGGAATTTCTTGTTTTCTTACTATATGCTGGAGATCGGAGTTCCAGTTCCGGGAGGACATCTCTGATTTTCACATTCCCTGCTCTGACAAATACTTAATGATTCTATAAAGTGGATCCCGAACAAATATATCCGAGACGATAATTTACCACCACCTGTACTTTACAACTGGACTCCACTCCAGCCTAGTCGCCTTTCAAATAGGAAAGTATGTAAGAAATTCTCTCCTTCCTCACTGCGTGCCTTCGTGATGTAATTGCAAGTATGTCAAGCTCGCATTCAGATGGTCAAGCGTGAGAATCTCGGCTAAAATATCGTTGACTTTTCATGTCTCCTGAGCTTAGCAAAACCTAATAGACGATACAAGTGGCCCGTAAACAAAAACTGGGTACAATAATTTGCCATTTCCAGAATTATTGCTATTGAATCCCATCCTTCCCAATTGTCCCTTGTAAGGTAAGGAATTTTGTCCTTGCTTATCGCATGTCTTCATGGTATAAATAAAAATTCGTTAGACTAGCAATCGGAAAATTTAGAGCTCGAATCCAGGTGAGAGTATTATTGGCTTTCCATGCTTCTTGCCCAGGAATAAATTTAATTATTCTACAAATTAAAGTGAGAATTTGCTTCCTGTAGTACTCTATATAAGCACATGATTTGAGATAAAACTAAAATCTAAATAATTCTATATATTATAATGCTTAAGGTGTAATGCCAAAGTAGCAGCCAAAACCTGCAAACATTCCATCTGTTGCTATAGTTCCTGCAGTGAAGAATATTATTCTTTTCTAGGGCGATTCCGGAGGTCCTCTGCAGTGCCTGGTGAATGGACAATATTACGTTGCAGGAATTACGTCTTTCGGATCTGGTTGTGCAAAAGAAGGGTTTCCGGATATCTACACGAATACTGCTTATTTCGCTGACTGGGTGGAAGAAATCATGAGCCGATCTTCTAAGAAATAATACCTTCAATCTTTTTCTCGGACTTGCATATAAAACAGATAATGTATTATAAAACAACATCCTTCACAGCTACATATCGCTCATGCAAAGTGAAAGGTACCGGAAATGATAAAATATGTATGTTTGTTTCTATTTCAAAACCTTAATGCATAATTGCGGCCATGTTTGTTTGGAAGAGTCTTTAAGAGATTTCATTACGAATGAAACTACTTTTGTTGTATTACTGGGTTTTGAAATCTACTATTGATTCTTATAAAATCCTAGCACAGTTTGTTAGCTTGCATTTAAATAGAAAATTAATAAATAATTTATTTTTAAAATTATTTTTCAATATAAAATTTGGCATTATTTATAATATGATTGAAAATTTCTGTGAAGGTTTGTTCTGAAGTTCGATGTTCTGTATGTAAAACAGCAGTATCGTAATTATTCTACAAAAACCTCTTTGTATTTTTTAATTTGACGTACATTCTTGTTTGATAAAGGATTCTTTTTAATAATTTAAGGAATGCCTGGAAATTTACTTTTGATTCTTGTAAAATCCTAGAATAGATTTACTATTAGTTTATTTTTCGAATAAGAAATTAATCAATAATATAGTTTCAAACCGATTTTCAGAACAAAAGTTAAAACTGTTTTCGGACTAATTAAACATTTTCATGGAGATTTATTTTGCAATACAAATTTTCTCTATATAAGTACACAGTATTGCCATTATTTTTCAAAATCTGTTTTTTAGCTGTTTTATTTGAATGAATTTTCACGTATATGAGAAATTTCAGTAATTGTAGTTTTGAACATTATCAGTTTTTTATATAATTTTTCATGCAGAATCAAATTAAAATTTATAATTTTATTTTTGTTCAGAATTAAATTTTAATTAGTCGCAAACAAATTATAAAACCCAACCAATAAAATACAATATACAACAATAATTGCTGATTTTTAAAGATTCTTTTTAAATTTATAATAGGAGATTAAATATTCTAAATTAGATATACTCTCCACCACACGACCATAAAATTTGTTAAAAAGAAATAAAAATTATTTTGTTTAGATTTCTTGTTTCAGAAACATTTATTTGGCAATTCATTTCACAATTTTAAAACTTTTAAAGCGAAGAAAAAATCTAAGCATAAAAAAAGAAAATTTATTAATTACCTCTTAATTTCTGTTATGAATAATAAGTAATAAATTTAGCTTTAAAGATATAACTTTAAGTATGTTAAATACTAGAATCTTAATCAAAGCATACTTCTATATGTTATAGTCACGATAATTTAATTATTTCTTTAATAATGCGTAATATATTCAAGTTTTAAAATAAAAAATCATTTCAAGTGCTTTAATATATTAGAATCTTAGTCAAAATACACTTAAATACATAATCGTCAGAACAATAGTTACATCCTCAATAATTAATAATATATTTAAGTTCTAATACAAATAAAATAATAACATTGAAAGAATAAATACTAGAACCTTAAGTACATTAGAATCACAATAATTAGTAGTATATTTAAATATAAGTAAAAAGATAAAATTGAAAGTGTCTCAAAATGCTAGAATTGTTAATCCAAAGATACTTAACATGACGATAATTTAATTATCTCTTTATAATAACTTATTAAAGTTTTAGCATGAATAAAAAGACAAAATTGAAAGTATTTTAACGTATCGCAATCTTAAACAGAAGATGCTTTAATATATTAGGATTTCATTAATTTATTTAACGCTTTAGTAATCAGTAATGAACAGAAAGATAAAATTCAAAGTACTAAAACCTTAAAACTTTTTTATTGTTCTAGAATCAGAATAATTCAATGAAAGAAAACATTTAATTTCCTTTAAAATAATCAACATGAAATATGAATTAACAAGATGACTATAACTGCACAACAAGTAAACTGGTTATAAGTTACTGTAAATCTGCGAAGAATTTTAATTTAATGGTTTTTAATTATTAAAACTATTTTTCAAAGTCACTCATAATTATTGTTTTCCATATTGAGTTATTTTAAGCCAATCAGTGGCGTAATATACTGTTTAAAGCGTTTGGTTTTCTCAACATCCTCGTCTCCTTATAAATTTTATTCGAATCAAGAGTATTTTTTTCAAATCTCATATTTCTTAAACTATGAAGTAATAAATTTAAAATCATGTCTGAGATATTTATGTGGGAAATTAATCTGGTAACTACATTTAAATGTAACAGGAAAATTTCCTGAATTATTTTGTGTCTTACAGAGTCAATGACATATACATTTTTGTCTTTTGAGTTTTTGGAATGCAAAAGCAGAAATTTAGAAATGCTCAAAAATTCTGTTATTCTTCAATTTTATGTCTTAGTTTTCTTATATATTTAATCTTTTATTGTATTGTTTGTTATTGTTGTAATAAGAATAAAGCAGTTGCAAATATTTGTCTAGTTACCTTAGTTTTATGCTAACTAGTACCAGGTCATTATTGAGGCCAATATACTTTACTAAATAAATACACAACATGTTAGTGAACGTCACCTTGGTAACCGACTTCATAAGCAAAATGGCAGAATGATTTCATAAGCAAAGGTAAAATGGGAATTATCGATGAGTTTTATTTCCCCATTATCCTAAAATCAGTGCCATAAATACTTAACTTGACAACATTTCTGCAAAGAATACACAGTAAAATTGATTTTTGTTTCACTCGCGTTCCGATCTGAAGTACAGGGCGCGACTATATACCGAGTCCATAAAAGCCCTTGAACATTCGTTATTTTCTCATCCGTTGGTCGTAAACCTACCCTTTCTACTTTATAGGGTTTCAAATGCTAAATTATGTTACTACAGTATAATTTCTCATAATTGGCAGCAACCGAACCTCACTGATTCCGGATAAGTTATTTTTCGGATAACTGAATATATATTTCTGGGACTTATCTGTTCCTATTTTCTGACATCATTTGCAGAAACTGCACGATGCGAAATTAGTTGGTTGTGCTTTTTATCTATCGCTTACAGCTAATAAATACCGTATATTCCGGATATAAAAATGGTACCGGATATAAAAATACGCCGGATATAAAAATGGTAGCTTAAAAATAACGAAAAAATTAGATTTTTACATGCACCAAAATGCTGCTTATTTAAAAGAAATGGCATACCTTAAGAAACTAAACATTTTCATTCTCGGATAACACGAAGAATTCGCCTTCCGTTATACCTTCAGGCGTACCATCGAATTTTGTTTCGTCTTCATCACCATTGTCATTTTGATCAATAAATAAATAATCATTATACGTTCCATCCTTCACCAAATATCCTTGCTGCAGCACGATTTCTGTTTTCTTTCGCAAAATAAATCGCTTTGCATTTGAATTCAGCGCTGTGTTTGCTTCTTTTAGCGGTAGCCATATTTACTTCTAAAAGGAGCAATAGATCAACTGTATTTCAACTAAAGCAAATGCGATTTACTAAAGCCGTCGATTTTCATTTCAAAATTTTGGCATCCAATGACTATAGAAGGATAAAACTTCTAACTCCTAATTTCACTAATTCATTCAGGTTGGAAGTGCCCTACGATAGCATTCTTTTGGACAGCTACATTGAATACAATCCACCCTCTGCCGAAACATTTACTCCCTCAAGCATTTAACGCACACACATGTTGTTCCCCTTATCTCTTGCCAGTGTGGTTTGCCATTGTTCGAAAGGCTAGGATAAATGTTCGAATAAGTGACTTCAAAATGATAAGAGTATTGCACATGCATCTTTTAGGTTTCTTCGGGAAGCTTTAAATTATAGATGAGCGTTATACACCGGTGAGCGTTATACGGCGGAAAATACGGTAAATGTAATATCAATAATCGTAGATTAATTAAAATTAAAACACATACCCACCATTTTATAGTTCAGAAAAGCTAATTTATCAGCATTTTAAAATTACCATATATGAACATGTAACTCATGAGTTTTTACCATGATACCTAACATATAATTTCGAATACCTGCCTGCTTACAAATTTGTTGGCAGAGTTTTGAAAATTCGGTGTGCGCACAAAGCATCGTAACACCACGTGTGGAAAAAAAAGAACATTGTTCGGTAAATCTTAAAAAAATCTACAATCCTTCCTCAGCTTCCTTTCACGCAGTTTTCTTACTCTTTGTGTCGTCGTCATCATCTTCATCGTTCCTCATCTCCTCCACATCATCTTCTCATTCCCCAGTCCATATTCGATTGTTTCATGATCATCTTGAGAGAATTTGACGGGAACAGAGTTATCTACATTCACTTAACCTAATTTTGAAACAGCATTTTTCTCTTACAATTTGATCTTTTAAATAAAACAAAGTGTCAAAGCAAAGATATTTGCATGTTTTGAAATACTTTTTTACAATTGGAAGTAGTATAAGTCTACGACCGACAGTTGCAATAATAAAATCCACATAAAGACTTTTGTAGATACTGTGCATATAACATTTAAAATTTAAATTCATATCATTATGCATTTTATAAAACTGGCTAGCAGAAGCTCCATTCAATACCTTAAAAATAGGCCTAAGATCATGAATAAGACCGGTCAGGATATTGTATCTAAACTTTTCGACCTCTGACAGCGTAAATCAATATATCTCCAGTGAATACCGTCCCATGTTGTTGTGTATGGTAACGAAACAGACGAAACAGCTGACGATCTGGCAAGAAAAGGTTGTGATCTTTCTACACCCACTTATACTGATTTATGCTTAACCGAAATTCATTCCTATTACAAACAAAGAAATAACATGACATGGAAAATTTCTCCTGTTCGCCAGTGGTATTTCGCTGAACAACCAGGCCTTCCACTTCTGAGTAAAAGAGCTAAGCCTATCCAAACGGTCATGACCACATTCAGAAGTGGGCATCCTTGATGCATGAAATTCAAAGAGGGAGAAAAGACCTTCCCCTTGTGTGTCTGCTCCCTCCCTGCCTCTCCCGCTAACCTACTGGATTGTGCAGGCGTCTCTCTGAGACAGCTGTCGGCTGAGCAGGACGATATCAACGATTTGCTTGTGCGGCAAGGTCTCTTGGACTTTGTGTAGGCTTTTTTGCCCCAAGGGGATTTGAAACAACGACAGCAAAACTGGCTTCTTTTTGTAAAACCTTTTATAAAAATTCTTCTTCCTCTTCTAATTCTTTTCAATGTAATGAGTGAATGCATGGCTAAGATGGCTTCCGGCCACAGAGGGGAACCAAATGGAATTATATAACACAACCACGGAGAAATCTCAAAAGTTACAATGTTGAATATTATGCACTAATAGCAGTTTCTGTATTATACAAAGTCTTTCTTGCCCAGAATGAGTTTATATTAATAATCGTACTGAATACTTGAAACAATCGCTCAGGTTTATATTTCTTGCTGAATAAAAACAAGCCTTACTATTTTTGATAAACTTACCAGTTATTCAGGGACTATTTAGCTTGATTAATAAGGATTCCAAACACTGTCCTGATTAGCTACTTAAAATTCTGATAATTTCAAACATAATATTATAATCAGACATAATATTACGCAGCGTCTTGAGATTTTCTCAATTTTCTTAAGGACTTCACTATTTTTGAGTATGTTGGACGTCCACATTGACCAGGCATCTGGACCTTGTGGGATGAATTTGCACTAAAGAGACCCCTAGCTGGGAGGCTTTCAAGTCTGCAGCTAGTTGAGATTTAGTTTCTTCAGGTATCCGTGCGGAGTTCTTTCACCTTAACAAGAACAGAATTACGATAGAATTGAGGAAGACCTTGAAGGCGGTGAAGTTTTCTGCTTCCTTCGTGTCACATCTGTAAAAAGATCTATTGCGGAGTGTTCTGCTGGGGCTAAGCATTCTACTGCTTGAAAAAAACTCTGAAGGCTGAGGAATCTCATGAAGTGGCTGGAAACGTTTTGCAAGTTACCGCTGTTGCAGAGCCAAGATTTGTCCTATAACTGAGCGGAATGTACTTCTTGTTCCGCTATAGTTATGGAACGATATTCACAAAAATGTAAACTGCTTTCTTCCAAAAGTGTTTGGTCCACGAGATTCCTCTGCTTCTAAGATAATCAATGTAATGAGTATCACTGATATGAATTATATAAATTATTTAGTGAAATAACCTTTTTTCACTGTATAGCAAATTAATTTCCATACTTCTAAAATATGAAATGGAAATCAAAAAAAAAGAAGAAGAAAAGAAAACAGAATGGATAAGACGTAGCAATTCAAACTTAACTTGCTAACAGAACTTAAAATAAAGTCCCGCTTTATAAACTTCATAATCGGGTTTTTTTTTGTATTTATAAAATGCTCTTCACTAATAACCCGGGTAATGTTGAGGATGCGATCATAGGGAACAAGACGGTAAACGAAACAGCCTTCAATGTTGTCTTTTTAACGCACAGTAAGTAAGTATGGGGGGACTTGTGAGTAGAATTAAAGTACTTGTTAGTTACCTGGCATCTGCTTGTGCCTCGCCAAAAATACCTCCCATGATTCTGATTCTTAAAAGCTTTCGGTAACTAGAAGCTGCTCCGAATTCTTTGACAAAGATGAGGTTTTTAGTCCCCCCCCTTTTGTTTTCTTTCCTTTCTTGTTAATATTAGTTTGTCTCTAATACTCATATTTTTTTGGAGGGACTCTAAAAGAGGGTGAGGACGACTTCTTTATTTCATCTCATTGTCAACTACGATTCTGAACCTGGCCGTGACCTTACAAAGGTCATTGTTTGGCGTCCTCAAGCAAACAGAACTCGTGTGAGGATCTCGAAAGGAGGATGAAGTGGCAACTCTGTATGGATCATCATCATTCGTCTTAAGGCAGTTAGAATGAACGTTCTCAGGAAGGCAGTTAGAAGCTAAGGAGAATAACAATCTGTTTGATGCCATTTTTAATGCTAATCAATAACCTCCAAAAAGTTTTAAGATGTGAAAGAAGAAGAAGAAGTTTTAGTTCGTCTCGTATCGGATCTAATGAATAATCAATAAGCACCGAATTGATCAAAGTTTGCTTTAATACTGTTTCACCTTTGATATAAATTTTGAGGTTTAAATTCATTCAGATCGATAGAAGTAGTAGTTTTTTTCTTTTAACGACTTATTTTCAATTTCCTTATTTCATTTCAGTTCTCCCTCAAGTTGAGGAGACAAGACAGACAAGCTAGTCCACTGGGTAAATGTTCATCAAATTACTGAGTCTTACCACTATAATATTTTGCACAGCTTGGGTCTATGTTTTTCAAGGAAAATTTCAAAAATGCATGATGATACAGCAAAATAATACGATTTTTACAATATTTACAGTATACACGTTGATAAATATACAATTTGTGCATTATAGGCAATGAAATCCCATTACTACTAGCAAACAATATTGTAATTCGAGCATTAAAATGCATCAAACAATTAACAATTTTTATTAGGATTAGATACACATTGATAAAAAAAATTCAAATATTATTAACAGCTACACACTGGAATCAAACATTAAAACATTGGTAGTGAAGCACTAAACATTAAAACACAAAACACAGCAAACCCTTAATAGCTTCTTATAATGATTGTATATACATTGCCAAACATCAATTACGAAATTGTAGAACATACTGAATTAATTATATGAACATTAGCACATTGTATGCAATTAACAGTTCCTTATTGTGACAGTACCACAGTTCTATATGATTACTACTAGCGCTCACGTGTTAGCAATAACGTTTTAATTATAAATATTTCTGATAGCATATTATGTGCACAATACACTTGTAAGGATGAGTAGTCTTATAAGGTATTCCTCCCGTCTTCTTAGTATGCCTTCATTGTGTAGTAGTTAGCACCCTCGGCACGTCTTCGAGAGGCCCGTGGTTCGAGTCCCGGCGAAAGCATTCCTCATTTTCCATTTCTCTTGCTTTAAAAAAATACCTAAAGTCTCTAAAGTGGCCCCCGAATTAAAAAAAAAGGTGGTGGATGATGATTCTTCACCATAGGATTTGGAAATTGGGCTCCTTAATCCCCCGTCGCCCTTTAACAGGGGAAGTATATAAGGTATTTCTCCTGTCTTCTTAGCAGTCCTTCGTGGTGTAGTGGTCAGCACGCTCGGCGCGTATTCGAGAGCTTTCAAAAAGTACCTAATATCTCTAGTCCCACCAGCGGCCTAGTGGATACGACCATTTAATAATGGTAGTTCCCCCGGATTCGAACACAGATGAGCAAGCCGACTGCATGCTTGATTCTCGCAATTTATTCCCAATGTGTAAAATGAACAAGAACTACCTTTTCTCATAAAATCTTGTACGAAGGCCTCCCTCTTCTTAGGCAGACCTTCTTCATATGCTTTTCCATATTACTTACCTACTTACTTTATGACTATCAGCATATGTACTCAATTGGTGGAGCATTCTGTTATCCCTAGGCCCAGTAAAAAATCTCTATGGAGTTTTAAAATTTGTAATGGAATTTATAAAGTTACTTCGCAAGATGGGTATTTGTGTGACCAAGATGTGACCTGCAGTTATTAAAGAGACCCTATCAAGACTTTGACTGTGCTGAATGACGATTTTATCAATGTTTTATGCATTACGATTCTGAGTTTATAGAGAACATTTACTCTAGAAGACAGTGGAAACTTGGATTACAAGAAGTTATTCAGATCCATTATGCTGAACAAAATCAACTGGGTATATTATGTGCATCATATGTACAGTTCACATATTTGCAGAGTTTCTGTGTAATACTTGCTTATCACATTCATGAACTATGACCAGCAAGTATTACTTGTGTTATATACACTTGTGTTATTCACAATATACACTTATGTTATTCATTTATTTGCAGTTCGCTTACAGTTCATTTATGTATAGTGTGCCTGATAACGGAAGGTGACTCTGAGAAATACAAATCAATGTGTAGAGTTAAAAATTTATGTGTTCATTGAAAACCACGGTGCGGTTCACTTATATACAGAGCACCATTTTATATCTGCTTGGCATTTTGTACCGGTACAGCTGCTAGATCTGTGCTGAGATTTTTTTTTGGGTAGGTCTTTGGTGATTTTGCATTCGAACATGTAGTGATCTATGGTATCTGTTGAGCCGCATTTGCATAAATCTGTGTGGTGCAATCCAAAACGAAAAAGATAGTCTGCAAAAGAGCCATGCGCCGTTAGGAAATATGTCTTTGCTCAGCCTGTAGTGGTTAATTCCCTTGAGGGCACCGAGAGGAAGTTAAATGTCCTCCTGCCTGTTAGTTCTTGTGTCCAGTTAGTTTTCCACAGGGGCATAAGGCCCCGTTCCAATTTTGACTTAAGGTATGATAATGGAATCGGCCGAGAGATGGCTGGGGCAAGTTGTCCGTTTGCCGTATCTTGCCAGTTGGTCGGCTGCTACATTGTCCACTGTGCCCACATGGGTACATGTCCAGTTAAGCCTGGGACGGGTATTCTCTGGGAAATAAGATAGTACGTATTGAATTTCCTTTAATAGTGGC